>WNWK01016492.1:0-44818 GCA_009830355.1 Cherax destructor
TTACATACTTAGCTAATTATTTCCACAACACTTACATTATAATGACCACGTAAACTAACTGCAATGCAATTAATTGTTTTAAATTGTTATCTCACTCAATTAGTTGCATTGCTACAATTAATTGATATGTTCAACTTATATTCAAACTTTATAACTTAGATATGCAACTTTACTTATATTATAAATTATCAACCATAACTTTTTACCATGTAGTCTAGAATTAAGTAGTCCTAAGAATGCCCGCAATGCACAGCATATTAGGGGTTTTTGGCATGTACATCTCATTAATAACTAAGTAATAACTATGTAATAACTGGGGGACAAGATTAAGGACCCCAATGGAAATAAGACAGACAGTCCTCGATGACGCACTGACTTCCTTGGTTTTATCCTGGGTGGCTAACCCTCCGGGGTTAAAAATCCGAAGAAATCTTATCTTATCTTATCTTATAACTATGTCTACCATATATAATTGTACAATGTCTCAATAAAGTATTATTATTATTATTATTATTATTATTATTATTATTATTATTATTATTATTAATGTGGCAGGTGTTACAAGTGTATGGAATAGGTGATAAGTTACTTAAAAGTATTTAAGAGGTTATATGAGGATAGTGAGGCTCAGGTTAAGGTATGTAGGAGAAAGAGGGAGATTATATTTCTAGAAAAAGTAGTCTTTGGACAGGGATGTGTAATGTCATCATGGTTGTTTAATATATTTATAGATTAGGATGTAAAAGAAGTGTTGGGGAGAGGTATGGGATTAAAAGATAATGAAACCAATACAAAGTGAGAATTATCACAGTTGCTTTTTGCCATTGACATGGTGCTTTTGGGAGAATCTGAAGAGAAGTTGCAATGGTAGGTAGATGAATTTGGGAGGGTATGTAAAAGAAGGAAATTAAAAGTGCATGATTATGAGTTTAACAAAAAATTTAGATAATGAAAGATTGGATATCAAATTGGAAGGAGGTAGTATGGAGGAAGTGAATGTGTTCTGATATTTGGAAATGGACTTGTCAGCAGACAGGTTTTGAAAGATGAGTTGAACCATAGAATTGACAAGGGAAAAAAGGTTGGTGGTACACTGAGGAATCTGTGGAGACAAAGAACCTTATCCATGGAGGCAAAAAGGAGAAAGTGTAAGAGTATAGTGGTACCAACATTCTGACGACAATGTGTGGTGTGAATATTAATCAGAGTATTCATAGTTTGGAGATTAGGAGGTGTGGAATTTCTAAAAGTATTATCCAGAGAGCTGAGGAGGGGTTGTTGAGGTAGTTTGGACATTTAGAGGATGGAGTAAAATGGGTGACATAGAGGTGTAATAAATCCATAGTGGAGAAAAGGAGGAACAGGGCTCCTCCTAGGAAAGGTTGGAGGGGGGGGGGGGAAGGTGGTTTTATGTGCATTGGGCTTGGACGTCCAACAGGTGTATACAATCATATTAGATAGGAGTGAGTGGAGGCAAGTGGTTTTTATGACTTGATGTGCTGTTGGAGTGTCAGCAAGGTAACATATATGAAATGATTTAAGATAACCGAATCTTGGAGGCGGAAAGTTCAATGCCTGTACTCTGAAGGAAGGGTGGGTATATCATAATGCAGTTTGGAGGTGAATCCGAGCTGTACTTTTGTCATGCCTCTGGCAAGATAGTGATAGAGTGAGTGATGGTGAAAGTATTTCTTCTTTTTGAATCACCCTATCTCAGTGGGAGATGGCCAGTGTGTTAAAAAATAAATATGTTGAATTATTGATCCTAGGTAATAGGTTGGTAGACAGCAACCGCCCAGGAAGGTACTATAGTCCTGCCAAGTGAGTGTGAAATGGAAGCCTGTAATTGTTTTGCATGATGGTAGGATTCCTGGTGTCTTTTTCTTGTCTCATAAACATGCAAGATTTCAGGTATGTCTTGCTACTTCTACTTACACTTAGGTCACACTGCACATGCATGGACAAGCATATACAGTGGACCCCGGTTTTCGTGATTTTTTGTTCCAGAATGCTGTTCAAGTGCCATTACAAACGAATTTATTCCCATAAGGAATAATGTAAAGTAGACTAGTCCTTTTAGACCCCCAAAAATACACTTACAAAAGCATTTAAAAAATACACTTATATAAAAGGGCGTGTTTGGAGCAGGACGAACACTGGAGGTCCACTGTATATACACATACCCCTCTGGGTTTTCTTCTATTTCCTCACTAGTTCTTTTTCTTGTTTATTTCCTCTTATCTCCATGGGGAAGTGGAACAGAATTCTTCCTCCATGAGCCATGCGTGTCGTAAGAGGCAAGTAACCCCTTCTCCTGTATATATTACTAAATTTAAAAGGAGAAACTTTCATTTTCTTTTGGGCCACCCTGCCTTGGTGGGATGTGGCCAGTTTGCTGAAAGAAGAAGAATTATTGATGGCTGCCTACAGGATGTTGAAGATTGCACAAGTGTAAAAGATGAAGAAACTGATTCAACAGCTTCACCAGGCATAGAAATCTCTGCTGGCTCACAAGTGTGTCCCTCAAGTTCTAGTGAAAGTTTAACCAAGTCCAATGGAAGCGGCATGAACAGTCAGGTTAGTTATAATTAAGTAATTACCATATTCAAGGTTGCAACTAGAGAAGAAAGGGCATGTTCTATTATTTTTTAAGTAATTGGTCATTTGACACCAAGGCAGGGTGATCTAAAGAAGCATTTTAAACCAAAGCATCCCCATCCCTTTTTCAAAATACGTATGGCACTTTTCATCCCAACCTTGAATTCAAAGCTAGATACAGTATTACTTTATCAGCACTCCAACACCACATCAAATTCTGTAGATCCTGTTTCTTGTTCCAGTGCAACATTTACCTGCTAAATGTTTTACCTGCTAAATGATTTTTTTCAACAAATCATAAAGACATTGGAACCTTATATTTTATCTTCAGAGCCTGATCAGGTATAGTAAGTACCTCCTTAAGACTAATCATTTGAGCTGAACTAGGGCAACCAGGAAGACTAATCAGAGACGACCAAATTTATAACATAATTGTTACTGCCCACTCCTTCGTAATAATTTTCTTCATAGTTATACTTATCATAATTGGAGGATTTTGAAACTGACTCGTACCCCTCATACTCGGAGCTCCAGATATAGTTTTCCCTTGAATAAACAACATAAGATTCTGACTTCTACCATTCTGCCTTACACTCCTCTTAACAAGAGGGATAGTAGAAAGAGGAGTAGGAACAGGATGAACCATCTATTCCCTTTAGCAGCAACTATCACCCGCAGGAGCCTCAGTAGAGGCTCCTGCATGGGCAGTAATTTCACTTTCGCACCTTCCTTCAACCCTTCCTCGGTTATCCTTTTCACTTTCCACTCACTCTAGATGTACAGTACAGTGGTCCCTCGGTTTTCGTGCATCTCCAAACTCGAACATTTATGTAAGTGTATTTTTGTAAGTGCTGTTGCAAGTGTATTTTTGGGGGTCTGAAATAGACTAACCTACGTGACATTATTTCTTAAGGAAGTAAATTTGTTCAGTAATGGCACTTGAGCAGCATTCTGGAACAAATTTTCGCCGAAAACCGAGGGACCACTGTATATAGTAGGTGAGACTAATTAGGGTGTTTGTATTGTAATTTATTATGCCTGTAAAGGCAGGGAGGTTTTCATTGTTCCTTAGGAACCTTCCCTTTTGATTTGGAAGGGTGGCAGAAACGAATCTCCATTTGAGCCTTCTTGGGGGAGGTCCATTTCTTCTGAGGGGTGGTATATAATGAAATAGTTATATCTTCCCTTTTTCTTGTTGGATTTGCATGATTAAAACTTCTATGGATAGGCAGCATAATCAAGAAAGGATCAAATGCTTTTTCCATCAATTTCTTTGCAAGGCAGCTCTAGTGGGGCCCATGTGGGAAGCCCTTTTACTCCTGGTGGTGGATAAAGAAATGATCTAATGTTATATGTATTGTCAAGCCTCATGCAAGTGCACCTGCAATGCACCTTGCAACAGAAAGTCGTAATATGACAAGAGACTGAAACAGTGGTTTAATTCTGTAGGTCCTTGCATAAGACTTGCAAAATATGATGATAACAGAGAGTGACAAAAGCAGCCATTGTGCATTTTATACATTGATTAACACCTCTAACAACAAACCACAAATACAGAATAATTAATGGTTATAAAAAATAACAGCTAGATGTGTATTAATGGTTATAAAAAAATAATAGCTATTTTTTTTTATTTCAACAAGTTGGCCGTCTCCCACCAAGGCAGGGTGACCCAAAAAGAAAGAAAATCCCCCCAAAGAAAATACTTTCATCATCATTCAACACTTTCACCACACTCATACATAATCACTGTCTTTGCAGAGGATCTCAGATACGACAGCTGAGAATAGTCCCTCCCAGCTGTCACTATCCCAGACCCCTCCTTTAAAGTGCAGGCATTGTACTTCCCATTTCCAGGACTCAAGTCCAACTAAATCAATTAACTGGTTTCCCTGAATCCCTTCACAAAATGTTACCCTGCTCACACTCCAACAGATCGTCATGTCCCAGAAACCATTCGTCTCCATTCACTCCTATCTAACACGCTCATACATGCTTGCTGGAAGTCCAATCCCCTCGCCCACAAAACCTCCTTTACCCCTTCCCTCCAACCTTTTCTAGGACGACCCCTACCCCGCCTTCCTTCCCCTACAGATTTATACGCTCTCCAAGTCATTCTACTTTGATCCATTCTCTCTAAATGACCAAACCACCTCAACAACCCTCTTCAGCCCTCTGACAAATACTTTTAGTAACTCCACACCTTCTCCTAATTTCCACATTCCGAATTTTCTACATAATATTTACACCACACATTGCCCTTAGACAGGACATCTCCACTGCCTCCAGCCTCCTCCTCGCTGCAGCATTTGCAACCCATGCTTCACACCCATATAAGAGTGTTGGTACCACTATACTTTCGTACATTCCCTTCTTTGCCTCCATGGATAACGTTTTTGTCTCCACAGATACCTCAACGCACCACTCACCTTTTTCCTTCATCAATTCTATGGTTAACCTCATCCTTCATAAACCCATCCGCTGACACGTCAACTCCCAAATATCTGAAAACATTTACTTCTTCCATAATCCCTCTCTCCAATGTGATATCCAATTTTTCTTTATTTAAATCATTTGATACCCTCATCACCTTACTCTTATCTATGTTCACTTTTAACTTTCTACCTTTACACACTCTCCCAAACTCGTCCACTAACCTTTGCAACTTTTCTTTAGAATCTCCCATAAGCACAGTATCATCAGTAAAAAGTAACTGTGTCAACTCCCATTTTGCATTTAATTCTCCATAATTTAATCCCACCCCTCTCCCCAACACCCTAGCATTTACTTCTTTTACAACCCCATCTATAAATATATTAAACAACCATGGTGACATTACACATCCCTGTCTAAGACCTACTTTTACCGGGAAGTAATCTCCCTCTCTCCTACACACCCTAACCTGAGCCTCACTATCCTCATAAAAACTCTTTACAGCCTCCCCTATCCACTCTATCATATGCCTTTTCTAAATCCATAAATGCAATATAAACTTCTCTACCTTTATCTAAATACTGTTCACATATTTGCTTCACTGTAAACACTTAATCTACACATCCCCTACCCACTCTAAAGCCTCCTTGCTCATCTGCAATCCTACTCTCTGTCTTACCTCTAATTCTTTCAATAATAACCCTGCCATACACTTTACCTGGTATACTCAGTAAACTTATTCCCCTATAATTTTTACACTCTCTTTTATCCCCCTTCCCTTTATATAAAGGAACTATACATGCTCGCTGCCAATCCCTAGGTACCTTCCCTCTTTCATACATTTATTAAACAAAAATACCAACCACTCCAGCACTATATTTCCCCCTGCTTTTAACATTTCTGTCATGATCCCGTCAGTTCCAGCTGCTTTACCCCCTTTCATTCTACGTAATGCCTCACGCACCTCCCCCACACTCACATCCTGCTCTTCTTCACTCCTAAACGATGTTGTACCTCCCTGGCCAGTACATGAAATTACCGCCTCCCTTTTTTCATCGACATTTAAAAGTTCCTCAAAATATTCCCGCCATCTACCCAATACCTCCAGCTCCCCATCTACTAACTCCCCTACTCTGTTTTTAACTGACAAATCCATTCGTTCCCTAGGCTTTCTTACCTTGTTTATCTCACTCCAAAATTAATAATAGCTATATGTGTATAAAATCCTTAAATGGTATGATCTTTGTAAGCTCTGAATTAGAGTAGTAACAATGTATAACAAGTATGAAACTACTCTTTATTATTTCTTATTTGAATGAGAAGGCACTGGATATGTGAGGAGCTTGGACATCCACCAGGCATATGTGAGCATGTTAGATAGGTGTGTGTGGAAGCACATAACTTTTTGGTACTTGATGAACTATTGGAGTGTGAGGAAGGTAATATTTTGTGAAGGGATTCAGGGAAACTGGTTAGCCCGACTTGAGTCCTGGAGGTGGGAAGTCCAGTGCCTGCGCTCAGGAGGAGGGGTGGGATATTTGCAGTTTGGAGGGACATCTGAACTGTAGTATTGGCCCACCTCTGGCAAGAGAGTGATGGGGTGAATTATGGTGAAATTGTTTGTTTTTTGGGTTATCCTACCTTGGAGCAAGACAGCCAGTTTGTTAAAAAAATGTAGGAATTAGGTAGTAGTTATCCAACCACTCAACCAATGAGAAGAAAAACCATTTAGATGAGAGAAAAGTAAGAATAGAATCATCATCTTTCAACAAACTAGCCGTATCCCACTGAGGCAGGGTGGCCCAAAAAGAAAAACAAAAGTTTCTCTTTTTAAATTTAGTAATATATACAGGAGAAGGGGTTACTAGCCCCTTGCTCCAGGCATTGTAGTCACTTCTTATGACATGCATGGCTTACATAGGAAGAATTCTGTTCCACTTCCCCATGGAGAAAGAATAGAGTCAAGAGGGACTAATATCATGTTGATATACTATAATTTAAAATGATTGATTCCATGTATACAGTGTGTTTTCAATAAAACTTAATTGATTTATTGATATTTATCAGTAAGAAACTTGTAATTTGTGATCAAATACGTATGTCAAAATCATGTAGGTTATTTCTTATATTCCATAAAGGGCTAATAACTTAAGTACTAAATGCATTTGTAGTGTATTTTCAAAGGGAATAGGCAATTAATTTTCTGTAGGTGCTACATAAATCTCCTAAATATTGATAATGAAATGAAAATTTACTTTTAATATTGTTTTAGGCCAGCAAGATGACTCTGAATGGAGTATCATATTTAATACCACTTCAAATCATCCTGGCTTCACCACATCAACAGACTTTGTTGAAGAGAGTGAAGATGATGATGATGACTGGCTAATGGGTAGTCTCAGGTATGTAAGTTAAAACATTGTTAATCAAGTATTACAAATACATATATGGACCGTGCTTTTTGTAACAGGAATAGGAAGGTCAGACAGAGGGTGTGCCTTCCAGGAGCGGGTGTTGGTGACATAGTCAGCAGGTTGGATAATATTATATCAGGTAATGGGAACAAGCCCATTATCTGTCTTAGTGCTGGTGGAAATGACATCGGGAAGGGCAGGAGCTGCTGGATAAGTACAGGTCAGCCATAGAAGTAGTCAGGTCTAAGGGAGGGATCCCAATCATTTGTAGCATCTTGCCTAGAAGGGGAGTGGGCAATGAATGGATGTCTAGGGCAATTGGTATAAATTGCCGGCTAGACAGGTACTGCAAGGAACTTGCAATCCCATTCATTGATAACTGGGACAAATTCTATGGCAAACGTGATATGTATCCAAGGGATGGGGTTCATCTCTCAGGGGCTGGAGTGGTTGCATTAGCCAATTCGATTGAGGGGGTCATTGATGACTTGTCTAGGACTTTAAACTGATAGATTATAGAGGTATGGGTGTCTGTGGGAAACAATCAGGCTGCAGTACTAGGGCTGAAAACAGCAGATATTACCAGGATACCCCAGGGATATGTTTAAAAGACAATATTCAAAATAAAGTTGCTAGTAAAGGCAAAGCAATTGTTCAACAAATAAAGAGAGATAGTAGTGGGCAACACGTGATTAGCTCCCTTAAAGTTTACTATACAAATAGTAGGCGTCTAAGAAATAAGATAGATGAGCTAAGATTACTTGCAAGTGCAGGTAATATAGATATTATTGCTATAACGGAGACCTGGTTCAACTTGAAAGATAGAGAAATGCCTTCTGAATGCAACATACAGGGTTATAAACTATTCCACACTGATAGGGTCAACAGGAAGGGTGGTGGAGTGGGGATATATGTCAGAGATAATTTAAATTGTTGTGTTAGACAAGATATAAGATTAGAAGCATCAGACACAGAATCTGTTTGACTACAGTTTCTCGAAGGTTGTGAAAAATTAATTTTGGGAGTGATTTATAGGCCCCCAAACCTTGATAGGGAGTGTGGTAGGCTGCTATGAGACAAAATTCATAAGGCGTCTAGATATGAAAATGTTGTGTTAATGGGAGATTTTAACTTTAGACAAACTGATTGGAACAATGAGACAGGAAATCTTGAGTCTAGTGACTTTCTTGATACGGTTCAGGATTGCTTTTTAAAACAGTTTGTGACAGAAACAACTAGAGGAAACAACCTGCTTGACTTGGTTCTTGCCAACAAAGAATCACTAGTTAATAATCTTGAGGTTAATGATGAGCTTGGGGAAAGTGATCACAAATCACTTAGTTTCAATATATCATGGAATTACCCAGATAACTGCAATCAAGTCTCTGTCCCAGACTTCCGATTGGCCGACTTCATGGGACTGAGAAATTACCTTGGTGGGCTAAATTGGGATGACTTGACTATGGGTCAGGTAGGTGGTGTTGGTTGCCAATATGACATATTTCAGAGCATAGTGCTAGCTGCCCAGACAATTTTTGTTCCGAGTAGGGAAATTAGATCTAATAAAAATGATCCCAAATGGATAAACAATAGATTAAAACATCTCATTGGTCAAAAGAGAAGCATATATAGGCGTATCAAAAGAGAAGAAGGGCAGTTAAGAAATTAATATATTCAATTAAAGAGAGAAATAAAGAAAGGAATAAGAAAAGCAAAAAGGGATTATGAGGCTAAAGTGGCAAGGGATTCGAAGGCTAACCGAAAAGGGTTCTTTCAGGTATACAGAAGTAAGATTAGGGACAAGATAGGCCCACTTAAGAGTAACTCAGGTCAGATCACTGACATTGATAAGGAAATGTGTAAACTTTTCAACACTTACTTCCTCTCAGTTTTTACTCAGGAAGATCCTAGCGAAATTCCAGAAATAATAAATTATGTAGAACAGGACAATAATAAACTATACACAATTGGGGTAACTAGTGACATGGTCCTCAGACATATAGAGAAATTAAAACCTAACAAATCCCAGGTCCTGATGAACTGTTTGCTAGGGTTTTAAAGGAATGAAAGAAGAACTTAGCATACCTTTGGCTAATCTTTTCAATATATCACTACAGACTGGCATAGTGCCAGACAAGTGGAAAATGGCAAATGTAATATCTATTTACAAGGCAGGTGACAGGTCCTTAGCTTCAAACTATAGACCAATAAGCCTTACCTTCATAGTGTGAAAATTTATGGAATCAATAATTGCTGAGGCAATTTGTAGCCATCTTGAAAGGCATAAATTGATTAATGAATCTCAGCATGGTTTTACAAAGGGGCATTCCTGTCTTACGAATTTACTAACTTTTTTCACTAAGGTATTTGAGGAGGTTGATCATGGTATTGAATATGTTATTGTGTATATGGACTTCAGTAAGGCTTACGATAGAGTTCCACATCAGAGGCTATTGAGGAAACTTAAGGCACATGGAATAGGAGGAAAAAATTTTTCCTGGGCAGAGGTATGGTTGACAAATAGGCAGCAGAGAGTTTGCATAAATGGCGAGAAATCAGAATGGGGCATGTCACAAGCGGTGTTCCACAGGGGTCAGTGTTGGGCCCCTTGTTGTTCACAATATACATAAACGACATAGATGAGGGAATAAATAGTGACATAAGCAAATTTGTTGATGACACCAAAATAGGCCGTCCAGTTCATTCTAATGAGGACATTGGAGCACTCCAGGATGATTTGAATAGACTGATGCAGTGGTCGGAGAAGTGGCAGATGCAGTTTAATATAGACAAATGCAAAGTTCTAAATGTTGGACAGGAAAATAATCATGCCACATATAAACTAAATAATGTAGATCTTAATACTAATGATTGCGAAAAGGATTTAGGGGTTCTGGTTAGCAGTAATTTGAAACCAAGACAACAGTGCATAAGTGTTCGCAATAAAGCTAACAGAATCCTTGACTTCATATCAAGAAGTATAAATAATAGAAGCCCTCAGGTTGTTCTTCAATTCTATATATCTTTGGTTAGGTCTCATTTAGATTATGCTGCACAATTCTGGTCAATTTATTACAGAATGGATATAAATGCACTGGAAAACGTACAAAGGAGGATGACAAAGTTGATCCCATGTATCAGAAATCTTCCCTATGAGGATAGACTGAAGGCCCTGAATCTGCACTCTCTAGAAAGGTGTATAATTAGGGAGAATATGATTGAGGGACGGCTCTGTGGTGCAGCGGTCAGCATGGCTGCCTCTAAAGCATCAGACTCGGGTTCGACTCCCGGCGGAGTCTTGCATTTTATTTCTCAGCTGTCGTATCTGAGCTCCTCTGCAAAGACAGTGATTATGTATGAGTGTGGTGAAAGTGTTGAATGATGATGAAAGTATTTTCTTTTTGGGGATTTTCTTTCTTTTTGGGTCACCCTGCCTCGGTGGGAGACGGCCGACTTGTTGAAAAAAAAAAAAAAATGATTGAGGTGTATAAATGGAAAACAGGAATTAATAAAGGGGATGTACATAGCGTGCTAAAAATATCTAGCCTAGACAGGATTTGCAGCAATGGCTTTAAGTTGGAAAAACTCAGATTCAGGAAGGATATAGGAAAGCACTGGTTTGGTAATAAAGTTGTGGATGAGTAGAACAAACTCCCGAGTACTGTCATAGAAGCTAAGACGTGTAGTTTTAAGAATAGGCTAGATAAATACATAAATGGGTGTGGGTGGGTGTGAGTTGGACCTGACTAGCTTGTGCTACTAAGTCAGATGCCGTGCTCCTTCCTTAAGTGAATGTGACCTGACCTGACTAGGTTAAGGCATTGGCTTAAGCTGGTGGGAGAATTGGACCTGCCTCTTTTGGGCCAGTAGGCCTGCTGCAGTGTTCCTTCTTTCTTATGTTCTTAAATGTCTTATTCATCAACTTGTCAGTATTTTATTCCATAAATAATAGGATATCTCTTTGAGTGTAGTCAATAAATATTTTTTTTTATTAACACATCGGCCGATTCCCACCAAGGCAGGGTGGCCCGAAAAAGAAAAACTTTCATCATCATTCACTCCATCACTGTCTTGCCAGAAGGGTGCTTTACACTACAGTTATAAAACTGCAACATTTACACCCCTCCTTCAGAGTGCCGGCACTGTACTTCCCATCTCCAGAACTCAAGTCCGGCCTGCCGGTTTCCCTGAATCCCTTCATAAATGTTACTTTGCTCACACTCCAACAGCACGTCAAGTATTAAAAACCATATGCCTCCATTCACTCCTATCAAATACGCTCACACATGCTTGCTGGAAATCCAAGCCCTCGCACACAAAACTTCCTTTACCCCTCCCTCCAACCTTTCCTAGGCCGACCCCTACCCCGCCTTCCCTCCACTACAGATTTATACACTCTCGAAGTCACTCTGTCTCGTTCCATTCTCTCTACATGTCCAAACCACCTCAACAACCCCCTCCTCAGCTCTCTGGACAATCGTTTTGGTAATCCCGCACCTCCTCCTAATTTCCAAACTCCGAATTCTCTGCATTATATTCACACCACACATTGACCTCAGACATGACATCTCCACTGCCTCCAGCCTTCTCCTCGTTGCAACATTCATCACCCATGCTTCACACCCATATAAGAGCGTTGGTATAACTATACTCTCATACATTCCCTCTTTACTTCCATGGACAAGGTTCTTTGTCTCCACAGACTCCGAAGTGCTCCACTCACCCTTTTCCCCTCATCAATTCTATGATTCACCTCATCCTTCATAGACCCATCCGCCGATATGTCCACTCCCAAATATCTGAATACATTCACCTCCTCCATACTCTCTCCCTCCAATCTGATATCCAATCTTTCGTCACCTATTCTTTTGTTATCCTCATCACCTTACTCTTTCCTATATTCACTTTCAATTTTCTTCTTTTACACACCCTACCAAATTCATCCACCAACCTCTGCAGCTTCTCTTCAGAATCTCCCAAAAGCACAGTGTCATCAGCAAAAAGCAACTGTGACAACTCCCACTTTGTATTTGCTTCTTTATCTTTTAGCCCAACACCTCTTGCCAAGACCCTCGCATTCACTTCTCTTACAACCCCATCTATAAATATATTGAACAACCACGGTGACATCACACATCCTTGTCTAAGGCCCTCTTTACTGGGAAATAGTCCCTTCCCTCCTACACACTCTAACCTGAGCCTCACTATCCTCATAAAAACTCTTCACTGCTTTCAGTAACCTTCCTCCTATTCCATACACCTGCAACATCTGCCACATTGATCCCCTATCTACCCTATCATACGCCTTTTCCAAATCCATAAATGCCACAAAAACATCTTTACCCTTATCCAAATACTGTTCACCTATATGTTTCACTGTAAACACTTGGTCTACACACCCCTACCTTTCCTAAAGCCCCTTGTTCATCTGCTATCCTGCTTTCTGTTTTACTCTTAATTCTTTCAATAATAACTCTACCATACACTTTACCAGGTACACTCAACAGACTTATTCCCCTATAATTTTTGCACTCTCTTTTGTCCCCTTTGCCTTTATACAAAGGAACAATACACGCTCTCTGCCAATCCCTAGGTACCTTACCCTCTTCCATACATTTATTAAATAATAGCACCAACCACTCCAAAATTATATCCCCACCTGCTTTTAACATTTCTATCTTTATCCCATCAATCCCAGCTGCCTTACCCCCTTTCATTCTACCCACTGCCTCACAAACTTCCCCTACACCCACAACTGGCTCTTCCACACTCCTACAAGATGTTATTCCTCCTTGCCCTACACACGAAATCACAGCTTCCCTGTCTTCATCAACATTTAACAAATCCTCAAAATATTCTCTCCATCTTCCCGATACCTCTAACTCTCCATTTAATAACTCTCCTCTCCTATTTTTAACATATTAATACTTTCTAAGAAATTATTGTACCAATTTTTTATTTATTAAGTACTACTTGTTTGCTTATTATTTAATTATTGTACCAAGTTTTTATTTATTCAGTACTTGTTTGCTTATTATTTAATAATTTTGAAAAATACTTCAGGCCATTGATGAAGGAAGAGGATGAAGATTCAGATGACATCGAATTTTATAAGACACAGTGTATAGAAGATCAAACTGACAGTGTTATTGACAATAATGATGCAGGACACATGGTGGCTTCCTCTACCAAACAGAAAAAGTTGCAGTTCCTCTATATCCAGATGCAACTTTGTGAGAATAATACTTTAAGGTACATATTTATCCAAATATTTCTGATTGGATTTTTAATTATGTTAATAAAAGATGACCAGAGTCACTCGAGTTTGGACTTAATGTCATATGATAATTTATGTGGGTATATGATAAATTTTCAAGGACACTGGCATAATGTCTTTTAACTACTAAACTGTGGTATACATTTATTTATATATACTGTGTATGTTATATACCTTTTCATGTTGCAAGCATATATGTACTTGATCTGATTTGAATGTCACTGTATTAATTTACTCTTAGTTCTAAACCTTATTCATTTACATATTTTGCTTACAGTATATTAGTTACAATACTGCTACAGTCTCAGTCTTTCGTATATATAGTCTAGGTATACAATTACACAAAAGTAAGGTGTTATACTGGCATTAGTAAACCTTTTTCACCTGGAAATGAAAGATACTCTGCCTTGCTCACAGATGTGTTTTTTAAGATGGGGGCTTAATAACTAAAGAACTTAGTAAACACTATGTCAGTCTTCACCAAACTAATAAGAAAGTCCAAGCAGCTGTATTGTTGTACTAATGTTGGTAGAATTACTGACAATATGTAAAGTAAAAGGACACAGGTGCAACTAATGTGACATTTCATTGTGGCAATTTAGCCAATTTAACACAAAGTTCAAAATATTCTAATTTCAAAATAGAGTCCAGAATAAACAATGCAGGCATTCCTGGCACTAAACTAACATTTCCTCTGTTCATTAGTTATGTTTTCTGTCTTTACAAATGAATTCCATTTTTATTTTTTATTCACATAATGAATTTTTATTCAAACCAAAAAATGAAAGATTTACTGTTATGCAATACAGTGGACCCCCGGATTACATACTGCTCCAAACTCGAACAATTATGTAAGTGTATTTTTGTAAGTGCTTTTGTAAGTGTATTTTTGGGGTCTAAAAGGACTAATCTAATTTACATTATTCCTTATGGGAACAAATTCGTTCGGTAACGGCACTTGAACAGCATTCTGGAACGAAATAATGACGTAATCCGGGGGTCCACTGTATTGTAATAATTGTATAAATAATATCACCACATTTGTGAATGTATATTAAACCCACCAGCTGGCACATATTAGACGTGTGAGATCATTTGTTTACTCTTGAACATCGGCAAAAATTTAACATTTCCGCTACTTTGAGCTCAGTTTCAAGCCATTTTCAGTACTAAAACCAATCAAAATCATCTCTATTTCTGTAATATATCTTCCATTCTATCAAATGAGACCAAGAAATCGCAAATACAACTATAAAAAGCATACGAAAAAACACTGAAGTCGCTGTTTTAATAAAAAATTACGGTCTCAATTTTTTTTCTCTCATTATGCACTGTGTACTGCAGGATTTGTTTTATGTGGTGCACCCTTACCACATAGATGTATTCTCTCATATCTAGGCCCAAATTTACCACTCACAGCTTATCTGAGTGAGTTGAGCTCATGGCATAGAACTACGGTTTGAACCCTCAACTCAAAGCCGTAGAACTATGGCATGGACCCTGAAAGGGTTAAGGGCAGTGATATATTGTCTAGGAAGATTAGTAGAAGAAGGCTCACATAAAGCTGCAGTGAGAATGCCCTGTATATAACCCTTCTGGAAGTTACTGTCACTGTGTCTGTGGTTTCTGCTAACTAGGTTGAGTTGATGGTTAGATTTGCATATGTTAGTGGTAAATTTGAGACCCAGACTCAGCGCTTGTTTCTCGTAGTCAGTTAAGGTGTGTGACGATAGGTTGTTTATCAGGGATTCTCGTCCCATTTCTTTCCATTGACTGTTAATGCAGACGTACTGAAATTTGCGACTGAGTTTGATCTTCTGTTGGAGATTGGCTGTGGTGACTGTGCTGAGAATATGCTCAGCAGTGTGGTGGTCAATCTGAAGATTGGCCCTCATATTCCTTGCAGTTTCTATTCCAGTCAAGATTCTAAGACCAAAAGAGGCATTATCATTGGATTTTTCCTAAGAGCATACTGAATTTGTAGTCCTGAGTTTCTTGACGAGGAATGCACTTACATACACCAAACCTTCACTGATCTACATTTTCCTTCCTTTTTCATCAAAGACTGCAAGAAAAGGGCTCTTCAGATCATCAATTCTCCATGCACCAACACCACTCCTAACAGTTATAATCCTTCCCAATAGCCAGGTTGCATTGAATGTTTCCAAGGTATACTTGCACAAACTAACACTAGAGTTGCTATTGCATCCAGCACTTCCATAAGGGATCTAACCAGGACAAAATCAAACCACCATGAACCAGTCAATGCAGGAGTTTACACTATACCTTAAGGAGGCTGTGACAGGATATATGTAGGTGAAACAGCTAGGAACCTCGAAACACGCCTCCATGAACACGTTAACGCATGTAGGAATGATAACTTGAACAACGCCTGCATACAACACTGGAATTCCACCAATCACCTCATGAAATTCAACGACACCCAACTAGTAATCAGAGAGCCTAATTTCCGCAGACGTAAATGGCTTGAATCATCATTAATCGCTGTTTCTAACACAGTGAAGCAAAATAAAAGCAGCTTCATCATCTCTGAAATATTAGCAAAAATCCTCCTCAAAACAATAAACCCTGCCATCACATAGTCTCTGCTACACAAGAACACAAGAGGAGGAACAGTGAAACAGACCTTCTCAGATCCAACCACCGACAGAAATATATCTGTCTAACCTATTTTTATGCTACCCAAGTAATAGCTTTTATAACCTTTTACTCGTGTGCAAGTTGATTGTTCTATCATATTGTATTACTACTACTACTACCACCACCACTAGTATTACACCTCACTCTAAGCCTATACGTATATACCCTCTGTGTCTATGTATTGTTTGTAATGGCTTGATAAAGCTCCTGGAGAGTGAAACGTTGCCACAATAAAATGTAACATTAGTTTCACTTGTGTCCTTTTACCTAACATATTGTCGGTAATTCTACCAACATTAATACAGAACTAGAGATATTGTCCTAACTAAACCAAACAAACCACAACTTCAGCCATTTGAAACAGCTAACAAGATAAATGACTTCTCTACCATAGGATCAAGTCTCGCAAGTAAGATTCCAAGCACTAATACCCGAGTGAGTGACTACTTAGATGGTAACTTCCCAACATCCCTCTAACTTGCTCTAATCGAGTCCACTGAAGTCACCCTGATTGTTAATTCACTAGAAAATAAATCAGGAAATCTAGCTCACATCCCACCACTATTGTACAAACGAGGGGCTCATGTCCTCTTACCACCATTACATTACTTTTTAACAAATCACTAGAAACCAGCACTTTCCCAACATTACTCAAGATAGCAAGAGTTACTCCAATACACAAAGGTAGGGACCCAATAGATGTAAACAACTATAGACCAATATCAAACTTGCCTTTGCTCTCCAAAATCTTTGAGAAACTCATACACTAAAGATTATACTCCTTTACAACATCACAAAGCATTCTCAACCCCTGCCAGTTTGGCTTCAGGAGAAACAAAAGCACAGATGATGCAATTATAAAAATGCTAGACATGCTTTACACAGTACTTGAAAAAATGAATATCCACTAGGACTCTTTTATCGAGTCCTAGTATCAGTATCGGAGGCCATGCACTTGCATATATAAAGTCTTACCTTACTAACAGCAGTACATCTCTATTAGGGACACAACCTCCTCATCAAGACCCCTGGACATTGGCATTCCACAGGGAAGCATCCTAGGCCCCCTACTTTTCTTTTATACATCAATGACCTTCTAAATGTATTGCAACAACTTAGACCTATTCTCTTTGCTGACAACACAACTTTTGTCATCTCCCATCCAAACCCAGCATTACTCAACAACATTGTTAAGGAAGAGCTCTTAAAAATATCAACTTGGATGACTACCAATAAACTTACACTTAACATTGACAAAATCTTTTACATTATGCGTGGGAGCAGAGCAAATAATGTCCAACTAAACATTATGATTAACAATACTCCTATTGCTAAACATAATGAGGGAAATTTTCTGGGTCTGCACCTTGACAGCAACTTGAAATTCAAAACCCATATCCAACACAAAAAAAAGTGTCCAAAATAGTTGGCATCCTCTCTAAGATATGTTATTATGTACCACAAACAACACTACTTACATTATACAATTCACTAATCTGCCCCTACCTCACTTACACTATTTGTGCCTGGGGATCCACAACAGCAAATCATTTTAAGCTAATAACTCAACATTAGGCCACAGTATGAATGATCACACAGTCCACTGCTAGACAACACCCCCCTCTACTCTTCAAAGACCTAAATCTACTCACTATACAAAACATTCACTATTACTACTCTGCCTCCTACATTCACAGAACATTATTAATCCTGACTTGAAGCACTTTCTTGATAGCTCATAATGACATGATTACGGTTCTATTCCTGCCTGTGGTATGGTTCACTTTCTTGATAGTTACAACAGGACCCATAGACATAATACTAGGCACAGAAATCTCTATGACATACCCCATGTCCAGGTAAATCTCTGTAAAAATTCAGTGTACATAAAAGGGCCCAAAATCTGGAACTCTATGCCGGAAATCTCCAGAGCCACTGTCTCAGCTGGCATCTTCAAAACTACCATTAAAAAACAACTTTACTCCCTAACATATCCCAACATCAGCTAAATATGTGAAAACTATATATCCATATTCTCATTGTCACTAACGTATGGATAACAATCTTATTCTCAATACAGTGGTACCTCGGTTAACGATGGTCCCAAAAATCGCCCTTTTATGTAAGTTTATTTTTTTAAATGCTTTTGTAAGTGTATTTTTGGGGGTCTAAAAGGACTAGTCTGTTTTACATTATTCCTTATGGGGATAAATTCGTTTGGTAATGGCACTTGAACAGCATTCTGGAATGAAAAAATATCGTAAACCGAGGTACCACTGTATCTGTAATCCTCACAACCATTAAAATACTGAATGTGTTCACATTATGTTAATATGCTATGTCTAGTTTTAAGTAGTGTGTAAGCATTAGTATTAGTCCGCCCAAAATGCCCGGGGATTTTAGTGGCTTTCTTTGTACGTACTTAAAATTTTATAAAATGTAAATCTCACACTGTA
Organism: Cherax destructor; assembly: GCA_009830355.1. NCBI lineage: Eukaryota > Metazoa > Arthropoda > Malacostraca > Decapoda > Parastacidae > Cherax > Cherax destructor. The sequence continues at coordinate 18,840 of WNWK01016492.1, forward strand.
ACCTTTGCAAAGAAATAAAATGTATTTTGTATGTACACAAGGCCCCACCAGTAATTAATTTTTTGCATGAAATATGCATGAGTATATTCTTAATCTTGTGATCATAGCAAACTCTGTTAAACAGTCACTACATACGTGTATCTTAAATTTTATCCATATGTTGTATGTATGCATGCCTACAGTTGAACTTGTTTTACACCAGTTATTACCAGTCTCTGTTTTATAATAAGCAAGGTAACATTTATTAAGGGATTCAGGGAAAACAGTTAGCCAAACTTGAGTCCTGGAGGTGGGAAGTACAGTGCCTACACTGAGGGAGGGGTGGAGATATTGCAGTTTGGAGGGGCAGCTGAGCTGTGATGTCAGTGCACTTCTGGCAAAGCAGTGATGGAGTGATTGTTGGTGAAAGTGTTTCTTTTTTAAGGATCACCCTACGTTAGTGGGAGTTGGCTGGTGTGTTAGAAAATATATAATAATAATAATAATAATAATAATTTTGTATTTTTGGGGGTCTAAAAGGACTAGTCTGTTTTACATTATTCCTTATGGGGATAAATTCGTTTGGTAATGGCACTTGAACAGCATTCTGGAATGAAAAAATATCGTAAACCGAGGTACCACTGTAAGGTGATGAGGATAACAAAAAGAATAGGTGACGAAAGATTGGATATCAGGTTGGAGGGAGAGAGTATGGAGGAGGTGAATGTATTCAGATATTTGGGAGTGGACATGTCAGCAGATGGGTCTATGAAGGATGAGGTGAATCATAGAATTGATGAGGGGAAAAGGGTGAGTGGAGCACTTCGGAGTCTGTGGAGACAAAGAACTTTGTCCATGGAAGTAAAGAGGGGAATGTATGAGAGTATAGTTATACCAACGCTCTTATATGGGTGTGAAGCATGGGTGATGAATGTTGCAACGAGGAGAAGGCTGGAGACAGTGGAGATGTCGTGTCTGAGGTCAATGTGTGGTGTGAATATAATGCAGAGAATTCGGAGTTTTTAAATTAGGAGGAGGTGCGGGATTACCAAAACGATTGTCCAGAGAGCTGAGGAGGGGTTGTTGAGGTGGTTTGGACATGTAGAGAGAATGGAACGAGACAGAGTGACTTCGAGAGTGTATAAATCTGTAGTGGAGGGAAGGCGGGGTAGGGGTCGACCTAGGAAAGGTTGGAGGGAGGGGGTAAAGAAAGTTTTGTGTGCGAGGGGCTTGGACTTCCAGCAAGCATGTGTGAGCGTATTTGATAGGAGTGAATGGAAGCATATGGTTTTTAATACTTGACGTGCTGTTGGAGTGTGAGCAAAGTAACATTTATGAAGGGATTCAGGGAAACCGGCAGGCCGGACTTGAGTTCTGGAGATGGGAAGTACAGTGCCGGCACTCTGAAGGAGGGGTGTTAATGTTGCAGTTTTATAACTGTAGTGTAAAGCACCCCTCTGGCAAGACAGTGATGGAGTGAATGATGATGAAAGTTTTTCTTTTTCGGGCCACCCTGCCTTGGTGGGAATCGGCCGATGTGTTAATAAAATAATAAAAAAAAATAATAATAATAGTGTAAAGAAGGAAGAAATACTTAATACATAGAAATTATGTATGTATAGGTCAGGTGTCATCCTAGGAAAGGATGGAGGGAGGGAGTAAAAGAGGTTTTGGGTGCAAGGGGCTCGGACATATAGCAGGCATGTGTGAACATGTTAGATAGGAGTGAATGGAGATGAATGGTTTTTGGAACTTGATGAGCTGTTGGAGTGTGAGCAGGGTAATATTTTGTGAAGGGATTCAGGGAAACTAAGTCCTGGAGGTGGGAAGTACAATGCCTGCACTTTAAAGGAGGGGTTTGGGATATTTGCTGTTTGGAGTGACATCTGAACTGTCATATCTCTGCGGCTCTATAAAGAGTGATTATATGTGAATGATGGTGAAAGTTTCTTTTTTGGGTTACGCTTCCTCGGTGGGAGATGGCCGATGTGTTAAAAAAAAAATTACTTATTCAGCCTTAGTAAGATTTTATTTGAAGTAGATATTGTTTGCTTTCTTCAGTATAGAGTAATTGTGTTTTTCTATCCTTTTCAGACAAGCAATTAATAACAGTGGCCTGCATCAGGATTATGACCGTATGTGGCGATTATTTCGAGAGATTGTTAATGGTTTGGATTACATTCATTCACAAGGCCTTATTCATCGGGATCTCAAGCCAGGAAATATATTTATTGACTTAGCTGATCAAGTTAAAATTGGTGATTTTGGTCTTGCAACTGCAGCTATCAAAGCAAAGACAACAGGGGGCCTGATTACAAAGGGAGATGTTGAAGAAAGTAGTGCTTTGACAGGTCAGGTTGGCACTACATTTTATATTGCCCCTGAAATCACCAAAGCAATAGGGAAAGTTACTTATACAAGTAAAGTAGACATCTATAGCCTTGGAGTCATTTTCTTTGAAATGGTGTATCCTCCTCTCACAACTGGCATGGAAAGAGTCAAGGTTCTCTCTGATCTTAGGAAACCAGAAATCAAATTTCCTAATGATTTTCCTAAGATGAAAAATACCTCATGTACTGAGCTGATTTCCTGGTTACTTCATCAGGATCCACATTTAAGACCAAGTACGACTGAGATCTTAAAATCATCCCTTTTACCACCCCCTACAGCTGAAGAAAAGAAGTTTGTAGAAACACTAGAAACCAGGTTGCAAAATAGTAGGTCATCCAAATATCAAGAGATCCTTAACTTGGTATTCAAACCCTCAGCTCGACCAGAACTGGAAGCAACATTTGAGGTGAATCATAAAGTTTCTTCAAAGTACTGGCATTATTGGAACTATGATTATTTGCAGGCACTCTTTGTTGCAATATTTAAAGCCCATGGGGGAATATGGGTACCAACTTCCTTCTACATACCTAAAGGATCATTTTACAATGACAAAGAGAACTTGGTGTGTCTCATGGCACGTAAAGGAGAGCTTGTGTCTGCACAATATGACTTAAGATATCCCTTTGCCAGATTTGTTGCTCGCAATGAAATCAAGTTTATGAGAAGGTACTGTATTGATCGTGTTCAGCGTGCTTATAAGGTATCTGGAATCCATCCTAAAGAATCATATGAATGTGCATTTGATATTGTCTCTTCAAAAAGAGAACTATCAGAATCTTCAGCAAGAGTTATGCTTGTTGCACATGATATAATACAACAAATAATCCAAAAAAACAGTGAATATGTTTACATCTGTGTGGGTCACTTGGATCTAGTTCAAGTAATCCTTAATTACTGTGGAATTGAGGAAAAACTGCATCCAGAAGTCTTTTCACTACTTAAGGTAAGATTTTAGGGCTCTAATTGAAATACAAATCAAATATAATGTAATGTTTCATTTACTTTTTGTTACAGTTATGTAATCTAATTGTGACAGTTTGGAAATTATATTGCATGGCATTTTTATTTTTAGTGAATGAACATTTACAGATGAAAATACAGTACAGTATATATTAAACCTAAAAAAAAAAAAAAATTTCATATGTTATAAAAATGCAAGGATTGTAAGAGTATGGAAAAGTCAAATAAATAAATTATATAAAAGAAAAATTCTTGAACCTTCAGTTTATTAAATTTTTGGAAGTTTCACTTTCAGGAATTTAATAACAAGCGGATGACTGTTGAAAACTTAATTGATTTCCTTTGTGACACTGGAATTGCAAAATCTTCAGCCGAGTCGCTGAAAGGATTTCTATACATGGAAGGCCCTTTAGAAGATGTTATAACAAGTCTCCAAAGCAAAGGGTTAAGTTCTCGTCGTAAGAATCTTGCAACAGCTGTTAAACATGTTTTGAATGATCTCTTAGAGATTAAGGAGGCTTCGATTGCTTTTGGTATTAAGGTAATTCCATTAATAAATTTTATTTTATTCTTATAAATTAGATTTTTTGCTGTACAAATTTGTATGTAATAATGTTATAAGAAAGGGATAATCAGTTGGTGATGAAAATATGAATATTAATATGTAAAAAATTTTTCATCATACAAATTTTTTAAACACCTGTAAGCAGTATTGCATGACAAATGTTTCTCATATATTGTATATTTACGTTCATAGATTTAAGCTGGATTTTTTATTTTTTAGTTTGATATCAAGCTACGCCCTCTGATGGTAGCAGACGCCCATCTGTATTCTGGATTTATGTGTCAGTTTTTGATGAATGTGCCCAAGAAAATGGGCAATACTCAAGACCTTCTAGCTCAAGGGGGCTCTTATGAACACCTGATACTTCAACACAGGTATATATCATTGGCAAAATTTCCTGATAGATTATTCTCACTACTTTTTGAAATTGTAAAAATTATTACTAGAAATAGGTATCTGGATGCTAAATGACTGTTACGGGTGGCATCCAGAGAGGAAAAGATGGTAGTATACGTACTTAGATAGAGCTGGACTCTGAAACAAGCTGCAGTGGTATAACAGCTCTTAACCTGTATATTCATTGGTTAAAAAAAATAGTGTGTACATGTCTAGTAAGAGTAGGCAAACATTATACAATGTAAATTTGTTATCTGGCATATATATCGTTTATAAGTGGAAAAAAAATGGCGTTCTGCTTTCTGATGTTCACTTTCTGGTGGTAGCCTGGAACCTAACCTGCCGTATAAGTGGGGCCCTACTGTATATACTTTAGCATGATATTTTTAGTAGAATAACAGAAAATATACATTTTTATTTCAGTTACCTTGTGCAAGTAATTGTAATTTAGGTTAAGACCTCCAGCTATCAGTGAGGTAGTGAACTATTGAAAAGACAAGTTACCAATTGAGTTTTGCAGGAGCTGGGCTGTAGCTCTTAGGCCTCTAAGTTTTAATTGACTTGAATTAACTGTTCTCATATTTATATTTGAACTACTGTATGGAGCCATGTTTAAGCCTCTGTATGATGTCGTGTTTGAATCTCTGAAGTCTTACGTTTGAATCTGTGTATTGTATCTTATGTTTGAATCTATGTATGGTTCCTTATGGTTGAACATCTATATGACGCATAATGTTTGAGCTTCTGTATGATCTTATGTTTGAATATTTGTATGGAACCTTATATTTAAACTTCTGTATGGATCCTTGTTTAAATCTCTAAGGATCCTTATGTTGAAACCTCTATTTATATACAGTGGACTCTAGCTATTCGAACACTCCAAAACTCACCCTTTTATGTAAGTTTATTATTGTAAGTGCTTTTATAAGTGTATTTTTAGGGGTCTGAAATGGACTAATCTAATTTACATCATTCCTTTTTTTTTTTTTTCAACAAGTCGGCCGTCTAGCACCGAGGCAGGGTGACCCAAAAAGAAAGAAAATCCCCAAAAAGAAAATACTTTCATCATCATTCAACACTTTCACCACACTCATACATAATCACTATTTTTGCAGAGGCGCTCAGATACGACAGCTGAGAATAGTCCCTCCCAGCTGTCACTATCCCAGACCCCTCCTTTAAAGTGCAGGCATTGTACTTTCCATTTCCAGGACTCAAGTCCAACTAAATTAATTACCTGGTTTCCTTGAATCCCTTCACAAAATGTTACCCTGCTCACACTCCAACAGCTCGTCAGGTCCCAAAAACCATTCGTCTCCATTCACTCCTATTTAACACGCTCACACATGCTTGCTGGAAGTCCAAGCCCCTCGCCCACAAAACCTCCTTTACCCCCTCCCTCCAACCTTTTCTAGGACGACCCCTACCCCGCCTTCCTTCCCCTACAGATTTATACGCTCTCCAAGTCATTCTACTTTGATCCATTCTCTCTAAATGACCAAACCACCTCAACAACCCCTCTTCAACCCTCTGACAAATACTTTTAGTAACTCCACACCTTCTCCTAATTTCCACATTCCGAATTTTCTGCATAATATTTACATCACTCATTGCCCTTAGACAGGACATCTCCACTGCCTCCAGCCGCCTCTTCGCTGCAGCATTTGCAACCCATGCTTCACACCCATATAAGAGTGTTGGTACCACTATTCTTTCGTACATTCACTTCTTTGCCTCCATGGATAACGTTTTTTTATCTTCAGAGACCTCAACGCACCACTCACCTTTTTTCCTTCATCAATTCTATGATTAACCTCATCCTTCATAAACCCATCCGCTGACACGTCAGCTCCCAAATATCTGAAAACATTTACTTCTTCCATAATCCCTCTCTTCAATGTGATATCCAGTTTTTCTTTATTTAAATCGTTTGATACCCTCATCACCTTACTCTTATCTATGTTCACTTATGAGAATAAATTCGTTTGGTAACAGCACTTGAACAGCATTCTGGAATGAGGGCGAGTTTTGGAGTGTTCGAATAGCGAGGGTTCACTGTATCTCCATAAGGAAGTGGAGAAGAATCCTATCTTCATAAGTTATGTGTTGTAAGAGGCAACTAAAATACTGGGGGCAAGGGGCAAGTAACCCCTTCTTCTCCTGTATGAATTACTAAATTTAAAAAGGAAAACTCATTTTTCTTTTTAGGTCACCCTGCCTTGGTGGGATACTGCCGGTTCGTTGAAAAAAAAAAAGTATATATTTTTATATTGTTGTATAATTGAACCTCTGTTAGGAATCTTATTTGATATTCATTATGATGTGCTTTATGTTTAAACCACTGTATGGGCCCTCCATAAAGAGTTTTATTTTTAAATCTCTGTATGGAATCTTTGTGTTTAACCCTTTGACTGTCGGAGGCCCCTCTCTGAAACTCATTCTTGTCGGGAAATATTAAAAATTTTTTTATTTTTTCTTATTAAAATGTTAAGATTATTTTTCTGATTGTTTAAATCCCCCCCAAAAAATTTTGTGATCAGTACTTACCGAGATATAGAGGCGTAAAGTTGGCAAAAAATGAGCCGCGTATGGCAACAGCAGCGAATGCCGCTCACCCGGTAAACTTTGATTGACTTCCTTTTGTAGATTTTTTGTTTTTTCACTATTTTATTTTTTACGTAACTTATGTGGCCTGTGAGACCAAAGTAAGGTGCAATGTATATATATACACTCGTATGCAACACAATAATTGCACAAACATTAGTATCATTATATTGTTTACAAAACTTGTTTACACCAACCAACAATAAAAAAAATTGTTTATTACTATTGTTCTATAATATATATACACATATATAATGACTGGACACTTTCCATTAACTGCAATTAGCACTTCAAAGCTCCAAGATATGTGTGTGTGTGTGTGTGTGTGTAGACATCTAAATTTGCTGAGCCAGGGTAAGGCAGCTGTCAAAATGACATATTATACCATTACTCACCACCCCCACACTGCATGTCAACCTGTCAACACAAAAGGGGACCCATGTCTTCTTCCCCACAACCTCCTTCCTATCCTTCATACCTACCTTCCTAGCTTCCTTTCTTCCTTCATTCCTTCCGTTCTTTCTGCCTTCCTTTCTTACATATTTCCTTCCTTCCTTCCTCTCATCTCTTCCTTCCTGCCTTCCTTTCTTCCTTCATTCCTTCCTTTCTTACTTCTTTTGTTCCTTCCTTCCTCTCATTTCTTCCTTCCTTTCTCTCTTTCTTTCTTTCTTAATTCCTTCCTTCTTCCTTTCCTCCTTCCTTACTTCTTCTTTCCTTCCTTCCTTCCTCTCATCTCTTCTTTCCTTCCTTCCTTCCTTCTTTCCTTCCTCTCATCTCTTCCTTCCTTACTTTCTTTCTTCCTTCCTTCCTTCTGGTATCCTGGGCATTTCTTTCAGTCACAAACTCCTCAAAACCATGAAATTTATCTTCAGAGACACTTCCATCTGTGTTAGAGTTATCATTGAGGAAGAGAACAGTCCCAGATGCGCCAAGGAGTCAGATAATTCTTACCGCTAGGGATGCTGAACAAGGACTACTGAAATGGTGTTCCCACAATGCACCACTGGCTGCCCGATTTTTTTTATACTGCGCACACTGACCACACAGACCCATTCTCTCACATGTAGGCCTACCAACTTTCTCCTGCTTGATTTGAGGCCGCTAGAATTTATGCGTCTTAATACGTCCGAAACATTGGCTCGTAAGACGTATATATACGACCGAAACAGTCAAAGGGTTAAACCTCAATATGAAACCTTGTTTGAACCCTAATATGAGTTTCATACTACAGATTGCAATTACTGTAAATTTTTACTTACTGTATAATTTTAATAGTTTTTACATGTTTAACCATAACCATGAAACTGCTTCTTACATATTAGGAGAAAACTGCTATCTACAGAGAAGAATGCAGAATTACCTGCTGCTGTTGGAGTGAGTCTTTTTTTGGAGAAGTTTGACTATTGCATTGCAGAAGTGATCAGGCTTATGGCTACTGGTCAGAGAAATATAGACCAGGTCGTGGCTGGTGAGTATTATCTACACCATAGTATTATGTATCATCCAGCTATTTGTTTTTGTAAGTAATGTACAATATACAGCAGTGTGTGTCCCTGGCTATATACAGTAGGTGTGTTACATGCCCATGGCAGCTTTACTAAGTTTAATTGGTTTATCAAAACCAAATTTCATTTAAGAATCTTTAATACACCTTGTGAACTGCATTAATCATGAATGGCAAATGTTTATTGCACTTGTATAAAGCAGATCCAAATAAAATGAAGGAAACCTATACTGTAGTCTATATGACTACATTTCATTAATTAAAGGATAAGCGAAAAGGGGTGCAATGACTACTAGCCAAATTTTGCATAAATAAAAGCATTCAGACCTCTAATTGACCCACAAGGGTCAATTAGAGGTCAGAATGAGATTGTGGAGGGCATGTCTTTCATTAGTTTTTCTGCATTTCCCTGCAGTGCCAAATGATCTATCTACACTGCCTTAGCATTTTTATAAATCTTTCTTCTGTCAACAAATCGGCCGTTTTCCACAGAGGCAGAGTGGCCCAAAAATAAAAACAAAAGTTCCTCTTTTTAACTTTAGCAATGTATACAGGAGAAGGGGTTACTAGCCTCTTGCTCCCAACATTTTAGTCAACTCTTACGACACACATGGTTTATGGAGTAAGAATTCTTTTCCACTTCCCCATGGAGATAAGAGGAAATAAACAAGAACAAGAACTAGCAATAAAATAGAAGAAAACCCAGAGGGGTGTGTATATATATGCTTGTACATGCATGTGTAGTGTGACCTAAGTGTAAGTAGAAGTAGCAAGACGTACCGGAAATTTTGCATGTTTATGAGACAAGAAAAAGACACTAGCAATCCTACCATCATGTAAAACAATTACAGGCTTTTGTTTTACACTCACTTAGCAGGACGGTAGTACATCCCTGGGTGGTTTCTGTCTATCAATCTACTGCCTAGAATTTTTATAAATCTTTTTTCTTTCAACGCACTGGCCGTATCCCACTGAGGCAGGGTGGCCCAAAAGGAAAAACGAAAATTTCTCCTTTTACATTTAGTAATATATACAGGAGAAGGGGTTACTAGCCCCTTGCTCCTGGCATTTTAGTCGCCTCTTATGACACACATAGCTTACGGAGGAATTCTGTTCCACTTCCCCATGGAGATAAGTGGAAATAAAAAAGAACAAGAACTAGTAAAAAAAAATAGAAGAAAAGCCAGAGGGGTATGTATATATATGCTTGTACATGCATGTGTAGTGTGACCTAAATGTAAGTAGAAGTAGCAAGACATGCCTGAAATCTTGCATGTTTACGAGACAGAAAAAAGACACCAGCAATCCTACCATCATGTAAAACAATTACAGGCTTTCGTTTTACACTCACTTGGCAGGACGGTAGTACCTCCCTGGGTGGTTGCTGTCTACCAACCTATTACCTAGGATTTTTATAAATATCTGTACTTAAAAATAACTATACTTTTACTGTTTTTTTATTTTAGTTATGACTTCCAAGTCATAAAAATATATGTATGTACTGTTACTTCACATTTATGTAGAAGATAACTAGATTTGAGAACACTGGAAAATGCTAACAAATATTTTTCCTTTGGTGAATAGGCCTTGGTTGTGGATCTGGGGTGATCAGTGTGCTGGTGTGTGCAATAGGAGGGAAACAGCTGGAAGACCGCATCAACATAGTCGGACAACTTAGAGCAGCAAAAATCACAGCCGATCATTGCCACTGTTTGGTAAGGAATTAAGGACACCTTCAGTATTAAATACAAGAAAGGTTTTTAGATTTAGGTAAAAGTACGTACAGTATCCTAGCTTAATTGAAGAGTGATAGTCAGCTATACACATTTTGGTTAGGTAGTTATTTTTTGTTTGTAGTGTGGCAATAATTATCATAGAAACTTAAAGAAAATTGTATTTACTAATGTATACATCAACTTCCTGTAACAATACAAAGCACTCATCAACATGCTGGTGTTATTTGTACAAATTTGGTGTACACTCCTCAAAATACTTGCGTCTGCTCACATATACAGTGGTACCTCGACTTACGATGGTCCCCAAACTCACCCTTGTATGTAAGTTTATTTTTTTAAATGCTTTTGTAAGTGTAATTTTGGGGGTCTAAAAGGACTAGTCTATTTTACAACATTTCTTAAGGAGATAAATTCGTTTGGTAATGACACTTGAACACCATTCTGGAATGAAAAAATATCGTAAGTCAAGGTACCACTGTACTATACATAGTACATATATTTATTCAACATTTACAGTGGACCCCCCGCCTAACGAGCACCCCAGAAATCGTATAATTATGTAAGTATAATATTGTAGGTGCTTGTGGAAGTGTATTGTTGGGGGTCTGAAATAGACTAACCTACGTGACATTATTTCTTAAGGAAGTAAATTCGTTCGGTAATGGCACTTGAGCAGGCTTCTGGAATGAATTTTGCTCGTTAGGCGGGGGTCCACTGTACTTGGTGTAATTGATATCTGATATTTATCAACACTATCCAGAACTTAAGAACAATAATAGAGCTCGATAATTTAAAAAAATAAAATGACTAAACATTGTCATGAATGTATTTGTATTTAAGAATAATTTTATTTCTTTCAACACGTCGGCCATTTCCCACCGAAGAGGGGTGGCCCAAAAGAAAAAACGAAAGTTTCTCCTTTTACATTTAGTAATATATACAGGAGAAGGGGTTACTAGCCCCTCGCTCCTGGTATTTTAGTCGCCTCTTATGACACGCATGGCTTACGGAGGAAGAATTCTGTTCCACTTCCCCATGGAGATAAGAGGAAATAAGAACAAAAACTAGTAAGAAAATAGAAGAAAACCCAGAGGGGTGTGTATATATATGCTTGTACATGAATGTGTAGTGTGACCTAAGTGTAAGTAGAAGTAACAAAACATACCTGAAATCTTGCATGTTTATGAGACAGAAAAAAGACACCAGTAATCCTACAATCCTATCATCATGTAAAACAATTACAGGCTTTCGTTTTACACTCGCTTGGCAGGACGGTAGTACCTCCCAGGGCGGTTGCTGTCTACCAACCTACTACCTAGGTTTAAGAATAACTATGTGAACATAAATAGTATGTAACTAGCTGTGTGGCCAGTCATTCTATAGCATGTAATGCCTCTCCATTGTTTAATCATTTTTCTAGGGAATTTACAGTATCCTTATGTAACTAATCTTTCTACACTTTTGGATATGTATTATGTTATCCTAACAATCTCCTAAAGTGCAGAAAGCTTATGATGGTAAGATTTCTTATTGTATGTTTCCAGAACCAAAAGGAAGCAGAAACGGTATTGGAGGACTTGCGTGTATCAAACTTGGTAATGCTGACCAGTTCAGATAAAGCAGATATTAGGATATGTAGTGACCCTGCAGGCCGCACCCTGGAAAGGAAGATCCTATTAGAAAAAGTACCCGAGTTTATTTTAAAGAATATGGGAGTAGCTGATGCAGGGCCATCAAGTAACTTTTCACGGTCTGACTCCAAAACTACAGGCAAGTTTTTATTCCTGTAATTTTTAGAATTTTCTTTTATAAATACAGTGGACCCTTGGTTTTCGTCGATAATTCTTTCCAGAATGCTGTTCGAGTACCGTTATCGAACAAATTTGTTCCCATAAGGACGAATGTAAATTAGATTAGTCATTTTAGACCCCCAAAAATTCACTTACAAAAGCACTTACAAAAATACACTTACATAATTGTTCGAGTTGGGAGCTGTATGAAAACTGAGGGTCCACTGTACAGTGGAACCTTGGTTTTCGTATGCCCCAGCTTGCATGTAAAACCACAGTTATTCTCTATAAAATTTATTTTTTTGATAATATTGCCCATAAGAAATAATGTAAATCCAATTAATCCATTCCAGACACCCAAATATATATATAAAAAAAAAAAATGCATTTTAAGGAGAATAACTGTGGTTTTTACATGCAAGCTAGGGCATACGAAAACCGAGGGTACTTAATTTTGTATCTCTTACCCTGATCTGTTCTACTGCTTCATCCTCCCTCATGGTACCATTTTTAATGCAGACTTAGTCAATTATTTTTTAACTAACACTAACCTGCTACATAACTGTGACCTGCTGTCTTTTCTGCTGATGTAATTGTTTCAGCCTCTCCACCTCTTTCAACTCTGCCAAGTAGCACTAAATTAACCAACGAGTTTGGCACTTTCCATGAATATATTGTAACTATTATAATTATAAAAATGTAATACATATGTTGTATTGCATCTTTAAATCTTCTTTTCTTTCAACAAACTGGCCATATCCTACCGAGGCAGGGTGACCCAAAAAGAAAAACAAAAGTTTCTCTTTTTAACTTTAGTAATGTATATAGGAGAAGGGGTTACTAGCTCCTTGCTCCCGGGATTTTAGTCGCCTCTTACGACATGCATGGCTTACAGAAGAAGAATTCTGTTCCACTTCCCCATGGAGATAAGAGGAAATAAACAAGAACTAGTAAGAAAATAGAAAAAAACCCAGAGGGGTGTATATATATATATTCTTCTTTCAACACGTCGGCCGTTTCCCACCGAAGCGGGGTGGCCCAAAATGAAAAACGAAAGTTTCCCCTTTTACATTTAGTAATATATACAGGAGAAGGGGTTACTAGCCCCTTGCTCCCGGCATTTTAGTCGCCTCTTACGACACGCATAGCTTATGGATGAAGAATTCTGTTCCACTTCCCCATGGAGATAAGAGGAAATAAGAACAAGAGCTAGTAAGAAAATAGAAGAAAACCCAGAGGGGTGTGTATATATATGCTTGTACATGAATGTGTAGTGTGACCTAAGTGCAAGTAGAAGTAGCAAGACGTACCTGAAATCTTGCATGTTTATGAGACAGAAAAAATACACCAGCAATCCTACCATCATGTAAAACAATTACAGGCTTTAGTTTTACACTCACTTGGCAAGATGGTAGTACCTCCCTGGGAGATTACTGTATACCAACCTACTACCTAGGCATCTAAATATAGTGGACCCCCGGTTATCGGCCATAATTTGTTCCAGAATGCTGTTCGAGTGCCATTACCGAATGAATTTGTTCCCATAAGGACAAATGTAAATTAGATTAGTCCATTTCAGACCCCAAAAATATACTTACAAAAGCACTTGCAAAAATACACTTACATACAGTGGTACCTCGGTTAACGATGGTCCCCAAACTCGCCCTTTTATGTAAGTTTATTTTTTTAAATGCTTTTATAAGTGTATTTTGGGGGGTCTAAAAGGACTAGTCTATTTTACATTATTCCTTATGGGGATAAATTCTTTTGGTAATGGCACTTGAACAGCATTCTGAAACGAAAAAATATCGTTAACCGAGGTACCACTGTAATTGTTTGAGTTGGGAGCAGTACAAAATCCGGGGGTCCACTGTATGTTCAGAAAAAAAATGTGACTTATAGCCAGTAATATATGATAGTATATATGGAAATAATAATAATACAGGTTGAGTACAGTAGAACCTCGGTTTCTGTGGTTTCAGTTATCCATGGTTTACCATGGCTCAAAAATAAGCCTTAAATTTGCTTAATAATGGCCCCCAAGCGCAAAAGTAGTGATGGTGGCAGTTCTTCAAAGTGCTAATTCTTGACATAATACAAGAAAAAAAATTGTTTGCTGAGGTCGCTAAGATTTACGGCAAGAATGAATCTTCCATTCATGAAGTATAATAATATACACTGTATATTATTATTATTTAATATTGGTAATGTCTTACGGTGCATAATTTATCAATTAAACTTTGTCATAGGTATGTATGTAAACGAAAAACAACTTATATACATGTATGTATAGGGTTCACTACTATCCGCGGTAGATCTTGGAATGTATCACCCGCAGGGGAACTGTTGTATATATTTTTTTTTATTAACACATCGGCCGTTTCCCACCAAGGCAGGGTGGCCCAAAAAAGAACTATCATCACCATTCACTCCATCACTGTCTTGCCAGAGGCAACATTAACACCCCTCCTTCAGAGTGCTGGCACTGTACTTCCCATCTCCAGGAATCAAGTCCGGCCTGCTGGTTTCCCTGAATCCCTTTATAAATGTTACCTTGCTCACACGCCAACAGCACGTCAAGTCCTAAAAACCATTTGTCTCCATTCGCTTATATCTAACACGCTCACACACGCTTGCTGGAAGTCCAAGCCCCTCGCACACAAAACCTCCTTTACCCCCTCCCTCCAACCTTTAATAGGCTGACCCCTACCCCGTCTTCCCTCCACTACAGATCTATACACTCTCGAAGTCATTCTATTTTGTTCCCTCCTCTCTACATGTCCAAACCATCTCAATAACCCCTCCTCAGCTCTCTGGATAATAGTTTTGGAAATCCCACACCTCCTTCTAATCTCCAAACTACGGATTCTCTGCATTTTATTCACACCACACATTGCCCTCAGACACGACATCTCCACTGCCTCCAGCCTTCTCCTTGTTGCAACATTCACAACCCATGCCTCACACCCATACAAGAGCATTGGTATAACTATACTCTCATACATTCCCCTCTTTGCTTTCATGGATAAGGTTCTTTGTCTCCACACTGTTGTATATGTTATCTGAAATTCAAAAAGCTCTGAAATCCAAAGCTTTTTTTGAATCCTGATTTGACGTGACAAATGGAAAATTCCAATCGGGTCTGCATAGGTCTCTGCATACCCAGATATTTGCGACACATGACCTTACAAAGCATGGGTGGAGTTGTAATACGCTGTTGGTGCCAGTTTGTTAACAACAGTTGTCACTGCCAGACTTGCATGCATTACTCACTGTGATTACCTTGTGCTTTGTGAGTTTTCTTTGCTCTGTGGTGCAATCATAGTTGAAAATGTCAAAAAGGACTGCAGATACCCCTATGGGTAACATTGTATCATAGGTGGAGACTTGAAGCCTACCCTTTTTTTTTTTTTTTTTTGAAGAGCTAATGCAGGTATTCTGTTGATACTGCTGTGCTGCCTTTGTTATTAAAAATATTGTACAAAACTACCTTCCCGTTATGTGAATATGCTGTATATGAAACCTAAATGGATTTCATGTTTAGACTTAGGTCACATCCCCACGCTATCATTATGTTCCGAAATCCAAAAAATTCCAAAATCTGAGACGCTTCCAACCTCAAACATTTAGTGATAAACTCAAATTAATTACTGACCCAGTAATAATTAATTTGATTTTATCACTAAACTAGAAAAGATCATACAGCACTGCAGGGAGGGAACTGCTAAAGAAGGAATATGCAGAGGTTAGGAGGGAGGGACAGAAGTGTGCAAGGGTAGGGAAGAGTGAAAGAGGTAAATTAAAATTAAGGTTAATGCAATAAGTTAGTTTCCGTTAAAAAGACAGAACGAGCCTGCATTGAAGATGGGACTTTCAGCAAGGTCAGTAAGAGTAAGTACGTTAGGATGGTAATGTCGGAAGTGAATTCTGCATATCTGCAGATAAAACCATCTATTAGGACATGGTAAACTGACAGTGCAGCCTGACAGTCCTTGCAGAACGGTGCCAGGCATTTTTCCACAAGATGTCCATGAGTGAGGCATATGTGGCCCATACACTGGTCTGAGAATGCAGTTTCCCAAACACGACAACAGTGGGAAGACGATGGCCAGACATCCAATTGTCTTCTGACAGAAAATAATTTTTTTGTGGTCCAACATGGACCATTGTTGTTACCAGGATCTGACATCACGTGAACACACTGAATATGGAGAAGCTATGCAGTAGGTGTACTGGCTCATGCTAGACAGCGTCCTGCTGAAATCCAAGCCCTCACTTATATATATTTGTCCAACACATTTTGTGCAGTTTGATGTACCTCCCGCCTCATCTCATACTTTTCCTTCAGGTCACCTGCACTGTCTAGTATATGTTAACCTGTTTTAGCCTACCTTATATTAGGACTAATAAAGACTTTCATGCTGAAACTTTTCCTTTAATGAATGTCCTGAACTGTACACTAATGTCCTTTTCCAAAGTTTGTCAGTATCACCATACAATTTACAATTTTCTTCAGGTGTTAGTAACCAAGAGGATTACCAACTAAACATTCAATATATAACAAAGAAGCAAGCCAAATGTAAAGATGCTGCCAAGTGGAGAGATGTTCCCAAGCAGGATCAGCAGGTTGGTGATTACCTATTTGTGATTGTAGGAACAGAGCTAAGCTTTTGGTATTCTGTATGACTTTCTAGTAGTTTTCATAGTCACTAATACTTATGCATTGTTTTGAATTATTAATAAATGTAGACAAAGTTACTATATGCCGATGTGAAATCCATAGACTATATCTTCAGTATAAAGGAAGTTAAAAGTAGAATGAGTTAGAGGAAAGACAAACACCATAGAAGAATTCAAAAGTAGATATGACAAAATCCAAGATGAGAGACCAACTATGCCAGTCATTTAGAGGCAGGGCCAGGAACTGGAGCTTCACCTCATAGGCACAGCTCATTGGATATACACATTTTTCTTACATCAGCCATTTCCTACTAAGGCAAGATGACAAAAAAATAAAAAACTTGCCAGAAGTGCATGGACATCACAGTTCAAATGACATTAAGTGAAGAATCCTCATCCCTTCTTCATATTGAAGGCTCTGTACTTCCTACCTCCAGAATACAGATCTGACTAATCAGTTTTCCAAATATAAGAATGGTATGCAAGACACTACCTTAACCCTTTGACTGTCGGAGGCCCCATTCTGAAACTGTCATTCTATGTCGGAAAATTTTGGAAAAAAAAATAAATTATTTTTTCTTATGAAATGATAGAGAATCTTTTCCCGATTGTAATGACACCAAAAGTATGAAATTTGATTGAAAAGTTACGGAATTACGCTCTCGCAAAGTTTGCGATGTCAGTGATATATACACATCGGCGATTTCGCCGACTTTGAGCCCTATTTTAGGCTAATTCCATTGGGATGGCCGACCAAACTCATAGCTATTTCTTTAGAACTCCATTTGTTCTATCGATTGAGTACAAGAAATCACCAATTTACCGATTTTAACTACCCAATAAAGTGGTCAGAAAATGGCAATTTCGCCAATTTCATGCAAAATAAAAAAGATGTCAATTTCAAAATAGGGTCCAGAATAAACAATGCAGACATCCCTAGCACTAAAATAAGATGTTATCTGTTCTTTAGTCATGTCTTTAGGCCCCTCTTACATTACTCTTGCTTTCTATTTTTATATTTTATTCATACAAAAAATAGAAGATTTATTGTTATGCAGACTATTGCATTATTGTAAAAACTGTATAAATAATATCTGTGCACTTGTGAAAGAATATTAGACTCACCAATTGATGTGTATTGGACGCATGGTGGGATTTGTTTACTTTTGAACATTGGCAAAAATCGAACTTTTCCGCTACTTTGAGCTCAATTTCAAGATCGTTTACATCATGAAACTAATCAAAATCATCTCTATTTCTGTAATATGTTTCCCATTCTATCAAATGAGACCATGAAAAAGAGAATACAACCATAAATACTATACGAAAATACACCTCAAAGACAGCGTTTTAATTAAAAAAAACGGTCGGATTTTTTTTTTTCTCATTATGTACTGCTTGCTGCAGGATTTTTTTTATACTGCGCACACTGACCACACAAACCCATTCTCTCACATGTGGGCCTACCAGCTTTCTCCTGCTTGATTTGAGGCCGCTAGAATTTAGGCGTATAAATACGTCCGAAACATTGGCTCGTAAGACGTATATATACGTCCGAAACAGTCAAAGGGTTAATTGTCAATTTTTGGACATACAGCATCACTGTGAAAGCATCACCTTTTTAAACAAACATAAATGAAACTTCAGAAGGTCCAAGGAAATTATATTCAGACTCAAGCATGAGAAGAGGAAGAGTTAATACCATAACATACAAAAATACTGCAGGGTATAGATAATAGACAAGGTTAGATTTTTTTTTTTTACCAGAGAAATAACAGCTTCAGACCAGCAATGGAACTTTTACAATTATCACCATGTGACAAAATAATGCTCCTGACATTTAGCTAATAGAAGAAATCACTTGATAATGGTTGATAATTGTACTTGGAGAGATTGAGTCATAGCTTCTGTCCCTGATCATTACCTACTGGTTTCCAATTTGACCCCAAACAACCCTCTTAGGTTACATAGATAATACGTTTTACCTCCTTGCTATATGGCAGGCGTAATAAGGGAAAAGTCACTATATGAAATGCTTGAAGATTCTCTATTGCAATAAAGGAAAGTTTGAAGAAATAGACTTTGAAACATGTCAATATACAATACTGTATTAATCATTTACTGAAACATTTGTCACATAATAAATTTATCAGAATGTTGCTTACAATGGTGTTAATCATCTTTTTTACTAAATAAGGTATACTTTTATGGCAAAGTACAGTAGGCACATCCAGGTAGTTCCTTGAATCTAAAATTTGTGAAGTACAGAATAACAATGACTGACCTTCAAAGGTTTCTTTTTAGATCAATAAAGATGTACAGATGGCCCTCACCTCTCGTTGGCCAAGCCTTGGACCAAACACAACTGTAGAAGTCTTGGCAGTAGAACTTGACAAGAAAGCTGTACTAGCTCTTGGGGCCTTGGATACAGACACCACTGCCAAGAGTTTTAATGAAACTGTTAGTGATGTAAAAGCTTTGTAAGTAATTCAACATTTATTTTGTAATGACATTGCAAGATTCATAATGTGGAGTGAAAAAATCAGTTTGTTAATATTAGTTCAAAACATTTTGAAAATACTGTATGCACTTAATGGGAGAAAGGGGCTAGTAACCCCTTCTCCTGTATATAGTATTACTAAAGTTAGAAAGAAAAACTTTTGTTTTTCTCTTTGGGCCACCCTGCCTTGGTGGGAAATGTCCGACGTGTTGAAAGAAAGAAGGTATGCACTTAATATACTGTCATCTCAATATACACATGTGTACTTATTGTTAACTTTAGGAGGGAATTCAGTGCTACTTTTATTTTTAATTATCTAATTTTGATAAAAAAAAATCCTAAGCAATTATATGTAGTTACATGAACAGAACTATGATTGTGGTGTTCAATTTATAAAAAGGTTGTCATAGTACATGCTATTCAGTTTTGGATGAGCTTTTTTTCTTTCAGTTGCAGTGTATAAAGGAACCTTAATTGATGGTTTACTGGTATATTTATTATTTTTTTTATTAACACATCGGCCGATTCCCACCAAGGCAGGGTGGCCCGAAAAAGAAAAACTTTCATCATCATTCACTCCATCACTGTCTTGCCAGAGGGGTGCTTTACACTACAGTTATAAAACTGCAACATTAACACCCCTCCTTCAGAGTGCAGACACTGTACTTCCCATCTCCAGGACTCAAGTCCGGCCTGCCGGTTTCCCTGAATCCCTTCATAAATGTTACTTTGCTCACACTCCAACAACACGTCAAGTATTAAAAACCATTTGTCTCTATTCACTCCTATCAAATACACTCACACATGCTTGCTGGAAGTCCAAGCCCCTCGCACACAAAACTTCCTTTACCCCCTCCCTCCAAACTTTCCTAGGCCGACCCCTACTCCGCCTTCCCTCCACTACAGATTTATACACTCTTGAAGTTATTCTGTCTCGTTCCATTCTCTCTACATGTCCGAACCACCTCAACAACCCCTCCTCAGCTCTATGGATAATAGTTTTGGTAATCCTGCACCTCCTCCTAATTTCCAAACTCCGAATTCTCTGCATTATATTCACACCACACATTGACCTCAGACATGACATCTCCACTGCCTCCAGCCTTCTCCTCGTTGCAACATTCATCACCCATGCTTCACACCCATATAAGAGTGTTGGTATAACTATACGTACTCTCATACATTCCCTTCTTTAATTCCATGGACAAAGTTCTTTGTCTCCACAGACTCCGAAGTGCTCCACTCACCCTTTTTCCCTCATCAATTCTATGATTCACCTCATCCTTCATAGACCCATCTGCTGACATGTCCACTCCCAAATATCTGAATACATTCACCTCCTCCATACTCTCTCCCTCCAATCTGATATCCAATCTTTCGTCACCTAATCTTTTTGTTATCCTCATCACCTTACTCTTTCCTATATTCACTTTCAATTTTCTTCTTTTAGACACCATACCAAATTCATCCACCAACCTCTGCAACTTCTCTTCAGAATCTCCCAAAAGCACAGTGTCATCAGCAAAAAGCAACTGTGACAACTCCCACTTTGTATTTAATTCTTTATCTTTTAACCCCACACCTCTTGCCAAGACCCTCGCATTCACTTCTCTTACAACCCCATCTATAAATATATTGAACAACCATGGTGACATCACACATCCTTGTCTAAGGCCCACTTTTACTGGGAAATAGTCCCCTTCCCTCCTACACACTCTAACTTGAGCTTCACTATCCTCATAAAAACTCTTCACTGCTTTCAGTAACCTACCTCCTATTCCATACACCTGCAACATCTGCCACATTGCCCCCCTATCCACCCTATCATACGCCTTTTCCAAATCCATAAATGCCACAAAATCTCTTTACCCTTATCCAAATACTGTTCACCTATATGTTTCACTGTAAACACTTGGTCTACACACCCCCTACCTTTCCTAAAGCCCCCTTGTTCATCTGCTATCCTGCTTTCTGTCTTACTCTTAATTCTTTCAATAATAACTCTACCATACACTTTACCAGGTACACTCAACAGACTTATTCCCCTATAATTTTTGCACTCTCTTTTGTCCCCTTTGCCTTTATACAAAGGAACAATACACGCTCTCTGCCAATCCCTAGGTACCTTACTGGTATATAGCCTTATTTTATCCTTGAATCTCTGTATTGTTTCAGGTAGGTAGGGGGTGGTGTACATGCACATGTGCACATTTACAGTACCTATTTGCAATTAAGTATTTGCAGCTACAGGAGCTTGTGTCCCCTCTTCAGCATTTCTTCCAACATATAATTGTTTAAAATTTTCACTGGTTGGGGCATTTGCTACTTCCTCTTTTTATTCATTTTACTGGTCCATCACATTTAGAAAAAAAATTATCCATTCTGCTCCACTTATTTTTCCTCAGTATATAACTGTGGCTTCTTGTTTATATTTGAAGGCATTAAGAAGTCTTCTTTATCTATTCATTAATCCTCTTATATGTTGTAATCATGTCTTCTCTTTTTTCTAGTATCAGGTAACATTATTGGTGTTAACATTATCATTATTATATTCATGGGGAGTGCTTCATCCATTGGGGTTGTATAGCAGCTGAGGGAATGGGGAGGCAATCAGGCTCGACTCAAGGAAAGGGAGGTCAGGTCTAATTATTCAGCTCTTGGTATTAATTTTGTAGCTCTTTTTTGGACCTTTAAAAAAAAAAAAAAGTGGTTATTTTAGAAAAGGCATGAGTACTACACACATGCTGCATATACAGTGGACCCTCGGTTTTCGTTCACCTCCAAATTCGAACAATTATGTAAGTGTATTTTTGTAAGTGTATTTTTGGGGGTCTGAAATGACTAATCTAATTTACATTTGTCCTTATGGGAACAAATTCATTCGGTAACGACACTCAAACAGCATTCTGGAAAGAATTTTCAACGAAAGCCGAGGGTCCACTGTACTGATTTTAGTGAGACCAGCCCCATGGCCTGGTGGCAAAGCTCTTGCTTCACACGCCGAGGGTCTGGATTTTATGAGAGATTGGATATCATGTTGGAAGGGAGGAGTGTGGAGGAAGTGAGTGCATTCAGAAATTTGGGAGTGGCTATGTTGGCCAATGAGTATGAAAGATGAAGTCAATACTAGTAGAATAAATGAGGGGAATAATTAACCCATTCACTGTCCAAAGCTGCAGGCTTGTGTGTGTGTGTAGGATAGGAGTGAATGAAGACAAGTGAATTATTAATGAACATGCTGTTGGAGTGTGAGAAGGGTAACTTTAATGAAGAGATTCAGGGAAACCAGTTAGCCAGACTTGAGTTCTGGAAGTGGGAAGGGCAGTGCCTGCACCTTGAAGGAGGGATAGGGATGTTGCAGTCAGAGGGGTGCTGTAACCTGATTGTGATGTCAACACACTTGGAAAGATAACAGTTAAGCAAATGTAGGTGAATATGTTTTCTTCTTTGGGCCAAATTGCCTTTTTGAAAAATGGATGTGTTAAAAAATGTATTTATATGCCAATGCTTCAAGGAAAGAATGGATTTCATAACCTATGAATAAGTGAACTTTTTCTGTCTTGTTTGCAATTACTTTATCTAATTATGGTACCATAATCACATTTTGTGAATTAATAAATATCTGAATGTCTTCCTTAATTTCAAGTACAGGAGGGCCTTGTTTATACAGCAGGTTAGGTTCCGAGTTACTGTTGTAAAGCAAAAATCTCTGTAAAGTGATACAAAGCCTTTTTTTCACTTTTAAATACATATAAAAGCCTGATAACATGTTTACACCATATACAGTGGTACCTCGACTTACGATGGTCCCCAAACTCACCCTTGTATGTAAGTTTATTTTTTTAAATGCTTTTGTAAGTGTAATTTTGGGGGTCTAAAAGGACTAGTCTATTTTACAACATTTCTTAAGGAGATAAATTTGTTTGGTAATGACACTTGAACAGCATTCTGGAATGAAAAAATATCGTAAGTCGAGGTACCACTGTATTAAGTGAGCAATAGAGCTAGGGCTAAAAAATGCATATACAGTACCTACAGTATTTACTTTAAAATATTTTTGTCCTTAGCTTATAGTGAGTGGTGAATATATTTATTGTAGGAAGTCTTAATAAATGAAGAATGGGTATAATTGAAAACCGCTGTACAGTGGACCCCCGGCTAACGAACACCCCGTAAATCGTACAATTATGTAAGTATAATATTGTAAGTGCTTGTGGAAGTGTATTTTTGGGGGTCTGAAATAGACTAACCTACGTGACATTATTTCTTAAGGACGTAAATTTGTTTGGTAATGGCACTTGAGCAGGCTTCTGGAATGAATTTTTTTCGTTAGCCAGGGGTCCACTGTATTAGCAAATCACTGTAAAGTGAGGCCCTCCTGTATAAGGATTAAAGTATCTGTGATGTCAATTTTCTATTTAGATGACACTAAGATTGTTAAGGCTGCAGTCAGATTCACCTTAAACCTAATAAACTAATTTCTTTTAGCAAATAAGTTTTGATACCATTTACATAAATATAAGATTACTATTTGATTTGAATTGTCACAGAATATTATTTGGCCCTCAGATTTCCAGAGCAAAAGGACTATATCGAGGAAATCTGCAAATTGCTCCACCGCAAAATATTTCCCAGGAAGAAAATTGATCGTGGTCCTCTTATTTTCTACAGTCTATCATCCAATATTTGTAAAAGGATTATTTAAAGAGTTATGTGATTTTTTGTATAAGGTGTGCTATTCTATATTATACAAAATGCATTTCTTCATTGACACTGCAGTTTAGCAATACAAGACTTTGTATTCATTTTCCCCCTCCCTGCCATTAGTAAATAAAATTATGTATGAATAAGTGTGCTCATCAAGCAAAGTGAATAACTGTGATCTTTTGTTCATGCTAGTTCAAAACTGACTATCCCACAGTTCAACTTACAGTCATGACTTTTTTCTTTTTTTTTTAACATGTCAGCTACCTCCCACTAAAGTAGGATGACCCAAAATAATAATATAATATAATCAGACTTAAGTGTTAAACCTGACATGACCCAAAAGAGTAAACACATTCATCATAATTCATTCAACATTATTATACGTAATCAAATAACGCACTAAACCGCCAAGGGTCATGCAGCTATTCATTCAACAGCTGTGCCAAAAGTGCAGACACCACAGTTGAAATGACCCTCCAAACTACATCATCCCCACACCTTCTTCAGAGTGTAGGCACTGTACTTCCTACCCAGGGAAGTTGCCAAGGAAAGAAGTAATAATAATAACACTGCTTTGAAGCAGGTGTCTTAGCCCTCCTCCCTCCAATCAGATAGCCACCCCCAAGCCCCCCACTATGAAAATTCTGTTGTCAGTCCTATTTTCACCTCCAGGACTCTAGGCTAGCTAACTGGTTTTCCCTGAACCCCTTGATGTTACCTTGTATACACTCCAACAGAAAATCAAACCATAAAGAGCTTTTGTTTCCACTCCAATCTAACATACACAAACAAGCCAGCTGAATGTTAATGCCTGCTTTATCTCTACCCTCCAACCTGATATTTATACACCCTCTTTGTCATTCTGTTTTTCTCCATTCTCTCTCAATGTCCAAACCACCTCAGTAATCCCTTTTCAGCCCTCTAAATTATATCTTTGGTAACTACATCAACTCTACACCATTGACTAATTTCTATGCCTCAAATTCTGCATAATGTTCACACCACACCAGACATTGCTCTCAAAAACACCACTACCTCTAGCTTCCTCACTACAATGTTTAAAACCCATACCTTACCCATATAAAAATGTTGGTACCACTATACTCTTACACTTTCCCTCCATAACTTTTCTTTTCATGGATGCCTCGGCACACATTACCTACCTCTTTCCTCTTATCAGTTCTAAAGTTAACTTGTTTTTTTCATACTCATCTGCCAAAATGTCCTTTCCCAAATATCTAAATACAATCACTTTCTCCATTCTTCTTCCCTTCAATATATTTAATATTTCATTGCTTAGATTTTTGTTCTCGTCACCTTGCTCTTTTCAATGTTCTCTTTCAATTTCCTTGTATATACCCTCCCAAATTCATCCACCAAACTTTGCAATCTTAGAATCTCCCAAAAGAATTGTGTCATTTTTAAAGAGCAACTGTGACAACAGTGTATATTAGTCATTACCAGTATCTTTTAAACCCACCCCTCCCAACATTCTAGCATTCAATTTTTTTTACAACCCCTTGTATAAAAATGTTAAATAACCATCACACACACACACACACACACACACACACACACACACACACACACACACACACACACACACACACACACACACACACACACACACACACACACACACACACACACACACACACACACACACACACACACACACACACACACACACACACACACACACACACACACACACACACACACACACACACACACACACACACACACACACACACACACACACACACACACACACACACACACACACACACACACACACACACACACACACACACACACACACACACACACACACACACACACACACACACACACACACACACACACACACACACACACACACACACACACACACACACACACACACACACACACACACACACACACACACACACACACACACACACACACACACACACACACACACACACACACACACACACACACACACACACACACACACACACACACACACACACACACACCAAAACACACACACACACACACACACACACACACACACACACACACACACACACACACACACACACACACACACACACACACACACACACACACACACACACACACACACACACACACACACACACACACACACACACACACA
>WNWK01016493.1:0-44818 GCA_009830355.1 Cherax destructor
TCTCATATCCAGGCCCAAATTTACCGCTCACAGCTTATCTGAGTGAGCTGAGCTCATGACGTAGAACTACGGTTTGGACCCTGAACTCAAAGCCGTAGAACTACGGCACGGACCCTGAAAGGGTTAAGTGACAGTTACTCTGGAATACAGTGGACCCCCGAGTTTCGTAAAAACTTCACTCCTGAAGTCTGCTCAAGTGCCATTACCGAACGAATTTACTCCCTTAAGGAAAAATTTCACGTAGGTTAGTCTATTTCAGACCCCCAAAAATACACTTCCACAAGAACTTACAAAATTATACTTACATAATTGCACGATTTCCGGGGTATTCGTTAACCGAGGGTCCACTGTACCTAATTACAGTGGACCCTCGGTTTTCGCCGAAAATTCTATCCAGAATGCTGCTCAAGTGCCATTACCGAACGAATTTACTTCCTTAAGAAATAATTTCACATAGGTTAGTCTATTTCAGACCCCCAAAAATACACTTGCAAAAGCACTTACGAAAATACACTTACATAAATGTTCGAGTTTAGAGATGACCGAAAACCGAGGGACCACTGTATATTGAATTGATGGGGTCACAGATGCTAAATGTTTTAAGAGCAGATCACTCTTATGGCTGAGAGGCAGCTGGGTCAAGCCTATTTTCTCAATATAATAGGTTGTACTATAAACACACACACATTTAACCCTTTGAGGGTCGAGAAGCCCTCTCCCAAACTTGTTCTCAGGGTCGAAAAATTTTCAGAAAAAAAAAAAAAAATTATTTTTTCTTATGAAATGATAATCTATTTCCGATCATAACGCCACCAAAATTATGAAATTTGATGGAAAACTAACGGAGTTATACTCTCGCGAAGTTAGCGGTATCGATGACATTTACACATCGGCAATTTTGCCCACTTTGAGCCCTATTTTCGGCAAATTCCAATGTTTCAGTCTACTAAAATTATAGCTATTTCGCTAGAACTCCATTTCTTCTATCGATTGAGTACAAGAAACTGCCTATTTACCAATTGCAACTACCCAAAACAGTGGTCAAAAAATGGCAGTTTCTTGTACTCAATCGTTACAAGAAATGGAGTTCTAGCGAAATAGCTATAATTCTAGTAGACTGAAACATTGGAATTTGCCGAAAATAGGGCTGAAATCGCCGATGCGTCAGTGTCATCGATACCACTAACTTCGCGAAAGCATAATTCCGTTAGTTTTCGATCAAATTTCATAATTTTGGTGGCGTTATGATCGGAAAAAGATTCTCTATCATTTCATATGAAAACATTATTTTTTTTTTTCCAAAACATTTTCGACCCCAGAAACACGTTTCTGAGAAGGCCTGTCGACCCCCAAAGGGTTAAAACCTATGATGATTTATCACTCAGAGAATCCTAGGGCCCTAAAGAACTACAGTGGTACCCCGGTTTACGATGGTCCCCAAACTCACCCTTTTATGTAAGTTTATTTTTTTAAATGCTTTTGTAAGTGTAATTTTGGGGGTCTAAAAGGACTAGTCTATTTTACAACATTTCTTAAGGAGATAAATTCGTTTGGTAATGGCACTTGAACAGCATTCTGGAATGAAAAAATATCGTAAACCGGGGTACCACTGTATGCAAAAGGTAGCCTCCCTGTTTATTATAAATCCAATTCGAAAGCTTGGATGACTACTGATCTTTTCATAACTTGATTCACAGACTATTTTAAGCCTGCAATTGAGGCTTACTGCAAGGGAAAGAAAATTCCTTTTAATATTTTACTTGTTTTAGACAATGCCCCTGCCCATAGGCTAAACAAAATTTTTTTGCGATCAATACTTACCGAGATATGGAGGCGTGAAGTTCACAGAAATTTAACCGTTTATGGCAACATCGCCGACTGCTGGTCACCCGGTAATTATTTATTTTGTTTTTTCCACTTTTTTCTTGTATTTTTTATTTTTTTGTTCCAAGTAACTTTTATGGCCTGTGAGACCAATATATGTAAGGACTATTTGGTATATATTCACTCGTTATATACTACACAATAGCTCCACAAACACTGTTGTCATTATGTACAGTGGTCCCTCGGTTTTCGCCGAAAATTCATTCCAGAATGCTGCTCAAGTGCCATTACCGAACGAATTTACTTCCTTAAGAAATAATGTCACTTAGGTTAGTCTATTTCAGACCCCCAAAAATACACTCCCACAAACACTTACGAAAATACACTTACATAAATGTTCGAGTTTGGAGATGCACGAAAACCGAGGGACCACTGTATATTGTTTGCAAAAAATGTTTACACACACGAACAATATAAAATGTTGTTTATTACTATTTGTCTATCATATATATACAGTGGTACCTCGGTTAGCGATGGCGTCGGATACTGATAAAATCGGTTAGTGAAATATTGACTCAGTTTACGATGATCCGTTCGGTTTACGATATTCGTCCCGAACGCGTCCACGTGGCCCAGCTGTGCGGGCACTCCAGGGAGAGTCAGTGTGCGACCACCACCCACTCCACCCATGCATTCATACCAGTATATTGTCATTATTCCACTGTTTTTAGTGCTTGCAACTGCTAAATAAGCTACCATGGGTCCAAAGAAAGCTCATAGTGCCAGCCCTGTGGTAAAGAGGCTCAGAAACACAATAATAATCACTCTGAGGAGTATAAACATTAATATAGACATTTTGCTTAATCCATTTATGATATTTTTTTCAAAATTATATAATAAACACGCTACGTAACATATAAATTAACATAAATATGAGATGTTTTTCCAGTCGGCTTGACGGAGTGAACATAATCCATTCGTGTCCAGGCTGGTAACAGCAACAACAACTGGTTTGTTTACAAAACTCGCGAACCTTCTACACTCTCATTCTCTCTCGTTTATTCATTTAATCTAGTTTACTCACCTCTCACTCTACATTAAGACTGACTCAACCAATGCCTCAACAACTGTCTCTACCACTGCCTCTACCACTGCCTCTACCACTGCCTCAACCACTGCCTCAACCACTGCCTCAACCACTGCTTCTACCACTGTCTCTACCACTGCCTCAACCACTGCCTCAACCACTGCCTCTAACACTGCCTCTACCACTGCCTCTACTCATAGAAGCGATTGTTGATTTGCTTTTGCCACACATCCTGGCAAGCTCCACAAGTCGCACACCACTCTCGTATTTTTGTATAATTTCCTTCTTCACTTCTATACTGTTTCTCACTTTCTTTACCACAGGAGTGCCACTAGGAAGTTTTTTGGGCCCATGGTAGCTTATTTCACAGTCACACTTAATGAACAAGCACCAAACACAATGAATTAATTGTGAAATGTTTGGATGAGCGTGCAGGGTAATGTTCACTCGGAGGATAAACAAAGCCAGACTGACTCACGATGCCTGCATGGGGAGGCGTGCAGGCGTGGGGCAGGCGGACAGGTCTGGTACGCAGTTCGAAATACGGGGCATGTTCGATACTCGGGACAAAATTGGTTCGAAACTCGAATCGTTTGATGCTCGATACGTTCGAAAGTCGAGGTTACACTGTACAGTCAACCTTCCGTTTTCGTTCTTAATCCATTCCTGAGGGATCAACTAAAACTGAAACACACGAAAACTGAAACCATTTTCCCATAAGAAATAATGGAAATTCAATTAATCTGTTCCAGAAACCCAGTAGTTTAATTTTTTTTTTTTGAGGCCTTAAAGATAGATTTACATGCACAAATGAATGAACTCAATGTGACACATACGTTTATTGATGAATGATGTTGCTGGATGGAAGAGAGGGAGGAGGGGAGAGGGAAGAGAGGCTATTGTTTGGAAGAGGAATCCCCTTCCATAAGGAATTTAGTACTAAGTCCTTATCCGGGGTCACTTCCCTGCATGCCTGCTACACTCCCTCCCTGCCTGCTACACTCCCTCCCTGCCTGCTACACTCCCTGCATACCTGCTACACTCCCTGCATACCTGCTACACTCCCCACATACATGCAACACTCCCTGCATACATGCTACACTCCCTGCATGCATTCTACACTCCCTGCATGCATGCTACACTCCCTGCATGCATGCTACACACCCTGCATGCATGCTACACTCCCTGCATGCATGCTACACTCCCTGCATGCATACTACACTCCCTGCATGCATACTACACTCCCTGCATGCATGCTACACTCCCTGCATGCATGCTACACTCCCTGCATGCATGCTACACTCCCTGCATGCATACTACACTCCCTGCATGCATGCTACACTCCCTGCATGCATGCTACACTCCCTGCATGCATGGTACACTCCCTGCATGCCTGCTACACTCTTAAATTCCATCGTGTTTCTCACTTTCTTTACCAAAGGACTGGCACTAGGAGATTTCTTTGGGCCCATGGTAGCTTATTTAGTAGTCACACACAATAATCAAGGGCCAAAAACAATGAATTGTTAATAAATGTTTTGTATGAACTCCTGGGATGATGTTCACTCAAGCATAAACAATGCTACACTGCGTGACAATGTGCGTGGGTGGTGGTCTAGCGGGTTTTGTATGTGCGGACACTGGTGGACAGGTTCCGTACCAAGTACGAAAACGGAGGAAAAATTTCCTCGAAAAAACTGCACAAAAACTGAAACACACGAAAACAGAGATACATGAAAACGGAAGGTTGACTGTATTTGGAGCGCTGGGCGAGAGAATGTAGATCTACGTTTGGACAGTTAAGGGGTTAATGTACATATGCACACACATTTATATGTATACACACACACATACATATAAACACAACTAAGAAAATCTTATTAAGTAAAACATACTCTTGGTAGCAAGTTGTTCATCGCCCTCTAGTGGATGTACAATACCAGGTGCCGGGTCACCGAAGGACAGTTTATTGATACGGTGGGTAAAATTATAGTCCTTATCATCCATGAATACAGCCAAGTGAGCATGACCTCTTGGCAGTGGTATGGTTTTACCTGTGTAAAGTAAACCAATATTATTTTAATACAAGGCTATCTCATTAGATAATGGTGAATAAAATGTCCAAAAATTGCTACAAAATTTATTAAAATACAGTGGACCCCCGGTTAACAGCCATATTTCGTTCCAGAATGCTGTTCAAGTGCCGTTACCAAACGAATTTATTAACATAAGGAATAATGTAAATTAGATTAGTCCTTTTGGACCTCCAAACATACACTTACAAAAGCACTTACAAAAATACACTTACATAATTGTTAGTGTTTGGAGCAGGCCGTTAACTGGGGGTCCACTGCAGTAATATTGGTGAGTAAAGAAAATTAAATAAAAATATCAGCAACATGTTGGTCTAACCGGCAAATAGGAAGGAAATGCCCACTTAGCCTTTAAACTGTTAGAGACCCTGGAAAAAAATTCCTGTGTGGGGAAGATTTTGAAAAAAAAAAATATTTCTTACAGATCGATAGTTTGTTTTTCTGAATCAAATGAGACTAAAATTAGCAAAATCTAATAAAAACTTACGATTTTATAGTGCGCTCAAGCTAGTGAAAAATGATCACTAATCAGCAACAGTGTTGTTAAAGTACCAGTGATGTTTACATTTTACAATTATTGATGCTAATACAGTGGAACCTTGGCTTACAAGTGCCCCACCATATGAGTTTTACAAGATACGAGCAGTCGCTCAACAGATTTTTTGTTTCTGGATACGGGCAAAATTTCAGGATACGAGTTTCCCCTTCAAGGGAGATTCGGCTCTTGATCTAGGGAATTGTATCTGTGCTCCAATTCCCTAAATTAATAATAATAATAGTAATAATAATAATTATTATAATAGTACGTACTACTACTACTACTACTACCCATACCACCAATACCACCAATCCAACTACATTCATCTTTGCTAATATACAGGGTCTAAAGCCAGCAACAAACAACAAGGTACCTTACATTCGTGGACTGCTTACAGAGTCAAATGCTATGTTTGCGGCTTTCACAGAGACCCACATAAGAGATCACTTGGACAATGAAATATGGATCCCGGGCTACAACCTATACAGGTGTGACAGAGTGAACAGGCAAAAAGGGGGGGTTGGCCTGTATATCACAGAGTCACTTATATGTTCAGAACTACTAAATGCCTCAAATGATGTAGTTGAAGTATTAGCAATAAAGGTCGAGAATCAAAACGTGGTCATCGTGATTGTCTACAAGCCCCCGGATGCAACGTCCGAACAATTCCAGGAACAGCTTCTGAAAATTGACCACTGTCTGGAAAATCTTCCAGCTCCTGCCCCCAACGTCTTGCTACTGGGGGATTTCAACCTCAAGCACCTAAAATGGAGGAACATTGCAAACAATGTGGTAGCAGAGATAACACCAGGAGGCAGCTCAGATGAAAATTCACACATGCATGAACTTTTAAATCTCTGCACCAAGTTCACCTTAAACCAGCAAATAGTAGAGCCCACAAGATTAGAGAATACGCTGGACCTCATCTTCACCAACAATGATGATCTGATACGAAATGTCATCATATCAAAAACAATATACTCAGATCACAACATAATAGAGGTCCAGACATGCATGCGGGGAGACCCAGATCAACAAAATGTGATCAGCCGTGAGGGAGCTTTCTCCAAATTCAACTTCAATAACAAAAACATAAGGTGGGACCAAGTAAACCAAGTCCTAAATGATATAAACTGGGAAGATTGCCTAAGCATCACAGATCCCAACCTATGTCTAGAACAAATTAACTCTGTGGTACTTGAGGTTTGCTCAAGGCAAATTCCCTTAAGGAAAAGGAGGAGAAGATGCAAACTAGAAAGAGAGAGGCGCTCCCTATACAGTCGAAGGCAAAGAATAACGAAGCAGCTACAGGAGGCCAATATCTCTGAAATATGTAGGGAGACACTAGTCAAAGAAATAGCAAACATCGAATTAAAACTAAAGGAATCTTACAGGAATCAAGAGACACGGGAAGAACTAAAAGCCATAAATGAAATTGAAAGAAACCCTAAGTATTTCTTTTCCTATGCAAAATCAAAGTCGAGAACAACAACCAGTATTGGGCCCCTACTTAAACGGGATGGGTCCTACACAGATGACAGCAAGGAAATGAGTGAGTTACTTAAGTCCCAGTATGACTCAGTTTTTAGCGAGCCACTAACCAGACTGAAAATCGAAAACCTATATGATTTTTTTATGAGAGTGCCACAGAACTTGACAGACGCATGCCTTTCTGACATCACCACGACACCAAAGGACTTCGAAAAGGCAATAAATGACATGCCCATGCACTCCGCTTCAGGCCCAGACTCATGGAACTCTGTGTTCATCAAGAACTGCAAGAAGCCCCTATCACATGCTTTTAACATCCTATGGAGAGGGAGCATGGACACTGGGATCGTCCCGCAGCTACTAAAAACAACAGACATAGCCCCGCTCCACAAAGGGGGCAGTAAAGCAGACCAATTGCGCTAATGTCACATATCATAAAAATCTTTGAAAGGGTTCTAAGAAGCAAGATCGCCACCCATCTTGATACCCATCAATTGCACAACCCAGGACAGCATGGGTTTAGAGCAGGCCGCTCCTGTCTGTCCCAACTACTGGACCACTATGACAAGGTCCTGGATGCTCTAGAAGATAAACAGAATGCAGATGTTATATACACAGATTTTGCAAAAGCCTTTGACAAGTGTGACCATGGTGTAATAGCACACAAAATGCGTGATAAAGGAATAACAGGAAAAGTTGGTAGATGGATCTATAATTTCCTAACATGTAGAACACAAAGAGTAGTAGTCAACAGAGTAAAGTCTGAGGCAGCTACTGTGAAAAGCTCTGTTCCACAAGGCACAGTACTTGCTCCCATCCTATTCCTCATCCTCATATCAGACATTGACAGGGATATAAGCCACAGTGCTGTGTCTTCCTTTGCAGATGACACCCGAATCTGTATGACAGTGTCCACCGTTGAAGACACTGCAAGACTCCAAGCAGACATAAACCAAATCTTTAAATGGGCTGCAGAAAACAATATGAAGTTCAATGATGAGAAATTTCAATTACTCAGATACGGAAAACGTGAAGAAATTAAAATCTCATCGGAGTACAAAACTAATTCCAACCACACAATAGAGCGAAAAACTAATGTCAAAGACCTGGGAGTGATCATGTCAGAGGATCTCACCTTCAAGGACCATAACAAAGTAGCAATTCCATCTGCTCGAAAAATGACAGGATGGATAATGAGAACCTTCAAAACCAGGGATGCCAAGCCCATGTTGACACTTTACAGATCGCTTGTTCTATCTAGGCTGGAATATTGCTGCACACTAACTGCACCTTTCAAGGCGGGTGAAATTGCTGACCTAGAAAATGTGCAGAGAACCTTCACCGCACGCATAAGTGCGATAAACCACCTCAACTACTGGGAACGCTTGAAGTTCCTAAACCTGTACTCTCTAGAACGCAGGCAGGAGAGATACATTATTATATACACATGGAAAATTCTCGAGGGCTTAGTACCAAACTTGCACACAAAAATCACTCCCTACGAAAGCAAAAGACTCGGCAGGCGATGTAACATCCCCCCAATGAAGAGCAGGGGTGCCACTAGCACGTTAAGGGACAACACAATAAGTGTCAGGGGCCCAAGATTGTTCAACTGCCTCCCAGCATACATCAGGGGGATTACCAACAAACCCCTGGGTGTCTTCAAGCAGGCACTGGACAGGCACCTCAAGTCGGTACCTGATCAGCCGGGCTGTGGTTCGTACGTTGGACTGCATGCGGCCAGCAGTAACAGCTTGGTTGATCAGGCTCTGGTCCAACAGGAGGCCTGGTCACAGACTGGGCCGCAGGGGTGTTGACCCCTGGAATTCTCTCCAGGTAGACTCCAGGTAGACTAATAATAATAGTAATAATAATTATTATAATAATACGTATGTACTAATACTACTACTACTAATAATAATGCTACAAGGGGCTAGTTTCCCCTTCTCCTGTATATATTACTAAATGTAAAAGGAGAAACTTTCATTTTTCCTTTTGGGCCACCCCGCCTCGGTGGGATACGGCCAGTGTGTTGAAAGAAAGAAAGAAAGAATAATACAGTGGACCCTCGCTATTCGAACACTCCAAAACTCACCCTTTTATGTAAATTTATTTTTGTAAGTGCTTTTATAAGTGTATTTTTGGGGGTCTGAAATGCACTAACCCAATTTACATCATTCCTTATGGGAATAAATTTGTTTGGTAACAGCACTTGAACAGCATTCTGGAATGAGGGTGAGTTTTGGAGTGTTCGAATAGCGAGGGTAAACTGTAATAATAATATAATATACAGTAGACCATCATTTAGCACGAGTTTATGTGGCACGATTTGGGTATTGCACGATTGAATAATTGCGGCACATTTTTATGCAACACTATGTAAAATTAACTTTACACGGTTCGCGGAAGGGGAAAAAAATTTGAGCGCGTGGTTGCCCATGGTGGGTTACGCCATTGAGTCAATGGGGGAGACCTACCGCCACCCCCCTCAACCCTCATCCACCAACACCTCCCTCCCAGCCTACCCATGCCACCACCCCACCATCCCAGCATTCGTAATTCATATGCGTCCAGTCTAACTTCTCTGCTACAAGCTTGTGATTGTGAATTGTATTTTGATCTTTTAATTACTATACCTTGTATCTGCCAAGCAATCATGACACCCAGTAGGCATACCAGTGTTGCTCAAAGTGGCAAGAAAAGGTATAAGCATTTAAGTCTTAAAATTAACGAAGAAAACAGATATTAGATAAGACATAACCTGTGGCCGTAATGAAGTGTTACTTTGTACACATAAAAAGAGGTAAACATAAGTTTGTGTAACTGACTGACTGACTTACTGACTGAATGACTTACTGAATGAATGACTTACTGACTTGACTGAATAACTTACTTGACTGACTGAATCACTTGACTGACTGAATGACTTGACTGACTTACTCAAGTCTCCACCAATGAGAGTCCACCGCCCCCCCGCACCACCACCACTACCGAGAACCAATCAGCTGCCTCCATGCCAGTCGAGACACAGCCACTTCCCACCAATGAGAAGCCTCCAACTGATACTGCCTCGAACCAATCACCGACTTCGCCTTCCACCACTTCCAACACCTCTACTATGGAAACATCACCATGCTCCATGCATGGTGTCAGGTTCTACACCACTGCATTGATGAATGACAAAATGCATGCCCAACAACTTCTCTACCAACTCCAACAAGGGACTGTCAAGTTCGGCTGTACTGATCAGATCATCAAAACAGATTCAATCCTCCTCAGCCTCGTTAACTGTAAAAGCAACCCACAATTTGAGTTATCTCGCCTCCCAATAAAGAAATTCAACGCATTGCGCAACGGAAAACTGATCAAGTAAACTCCTCACCAACACATCACTGAAGTTCGTTCCTGTGCCTGCCTTCACCTTCCCTGCATGCCTGCCGCCACCCTCATCGCACCTTCATAGGTGCCATATCTTGTCGTCCCTGATTACTCTCCATCAACGCCTGCAGTACATCAGTACCACTTACTCCACAGTGGTTGGGCCACTGATCTTTCCTACCCTCCTCTCCTCCACCATCCTATCCTTTTCCAGTATTTCCATCCTTCCCCTTCCTTCTTCCTTCCCATCTCACCGATGCTTTGGACATCAAGTGCCAAGTGACTGACTTGACTGACTTACTGAATGACTTGCCTGACTTATTGAATGACTTGACTGACTTACTGAATGACTTGACTGACTTACTGAATGACTTGACTGACTTACTGAATGACTTGACTGACCTACTGAATGATTTGACTGACTTACTGAATGACTTGACTGACTTACTGAATGACTTGACTGACTTACTGAATGACTTGATTGACCTACTGAATGACTTGACTGACTTACTGAATGACTTGACTGACTGACTGAATGACTTGCCTGACTTACTGAATGACTTGACTGACTTACTGTATGACTTGATTGACCTACTGAATGACTTGACTGACTTACTGAATGACTTGACTGACTGACTGAATGACTTGACTAAATGAATGACTTGACTGACTTACTGAATGACTTGACTGACTTACTGAATGACTTGACTGACTTACTGAATGACTTGACTGATCTACTGAATGACTTGACTGATTTACTGAATGACTTGACTGACTTACTGAATGACTTGACTGACTTACTGACTGACTTGACTGACTTACTGAATAATTTGACTGACCTACTGAATAACTTGACTAACTGAATGACTTGACTGACTTACTGAATGACTTGCCTGACTTACTGAATGACGTGACTGACTTACTGAATGACTTGACTGGCTTACTGAATGACTTGACTGACTTACTGAATGACTTGACTGACTTACTGAATGAATTGACTGCCTTACTGACTGACTGACTTGACTTGACTGGACTGACTTACTGACTGACTTACTGGACTGACTGACTTACTGAATGACTTAACTGACTTACTGAATGACTTGACTGACTTACTGAATGACTTAAAGTTAGACACTCAGTACAACCATCGACTTCAATTCCAGAACATCTACCATCCACCTCAGCCCAGTAGGGCCACAGCATAGCTCTCCACTCTCTTCACAATCATCCACAAACATCAGCCACAATTTAAGGTAAGAAATACTATTATTTTTGTTACATTTGTAGTTTTAAGCAGTAAAAACAACATAATACATCACAATAATAAACTTTAATTACATACAGTGGTACCCCGACTTACGATGGTCCTCAAACACACCCTTTTATGTAAGTTGATTTTTTAAAATTCTTTTGTAAGTGTAATTTTGGGGGTCTAAAAGGACTAGTCTATTTTACATCATTTCTTATGGAGATAAATTCGTTTGGTAATGGCACTTGAACAGCATTCTGGAATGAAAAAATATCGTAAGTCGGGGTACCACTGTATTCACTTTTTGTAAGATATGTTGGTCAAAAAAAAAGTTGCTTGGCTTTTTGGGGTCTCCGAGGAACGTAACATTATTTTCCCAATAAGTTCTTCAGTTCATATAACACGATTTTACTTAACACGGCATTTTCAGGAACGTGACTATCGTGTTAACCCTTTCAGGGTCCAGAGGCCAAATTTCAGAGGGTGCACCAGTGTTCAAGAATTTAAAAAAAAATGTCTTATTTTTTCTTATGAAATGGTAGAGAATCTTTTTCTGAAAGTAATAAAACAAAAAGTACGAAATTTGATGGAAAATTGACGAAATTATGCTCTCACGAATTTTGATGTGTCAGCGACATTTACGTATCGGCGATTTTGCCGACTTTGACTCCCCTTTTAGGCCAATTACATTATTCCAGTCGACCAAATTCTTTGCTATTTCACTAGCATTACTTCTATTCTATCGATTGAGGACAAGAAATCGCCCAGTCAACTTTTCAACTACAAAATAAAGTGATTGGAAATTGGTAATTTAGCCAATTTAACTCAAAGTTCAAAATATTCCAATTTCAAAATAGGGTGAAGAATAAACAATGCAGGCATTCCTGGCACTAAAGTAACATTGCTTCTGTTCATTAGTTATGTTTTCAGTCTTTACAAGTGAATTCCATTTTTATTTTTTATTCACATAATGAATTTTTATTCAAACCAAAAAATGGAAGATTTACTGTTATGCAATATTGTAATAATATTACAAATAATATCACCACATTTGTGAACATATATTAGACCCACCAGCTGGCGCGTATTAGACGTGTGAGGTCATTTGTTTACTCTTGAACATCGGCTAAAATTTAACATTTCTGCTACTTTGAGGTCCATTTTAAGCCATTTCCTCTACTAAAACCAATCAAAATCATCTTTATATCTGTAATATATCTTCCATGCTATCAAATGAGACCAAGACTTAGCAAATACAACTATTAAAAGTACAGTGGACCCTCGGTTAACGAAAAAAATTCATTGCAGAAGCCTGCTCAAGTGCCATTACCGAACGAATTTACGTCCTTAAGAAATAATGTCATGTAGGTTAGTCTATTTCAGACCCCCAAAAATACACTTCCACAAGAACTTACAAAATTATACTTACATAATTGCACGATTTCCGGGGTATTCGTTAACCGAGGGTCCACTGTATACGAAAAAACACTGCAAACTCGCTGTTTTAATCGAAAATTACGGTCTCAGTTTCTTTCCTCTTATTATGCATTGTGTGCTGCAGGATATGTTTTATGTGGTGCACACTTACCACATAGATGTATTCTCTCATACCTAGGCCCAAATTTACCGCTCACAGCTTATCTGAGTGAGCTGAGCTCATGACGTAGAACTACGGTTTGGACCCTGAACTCAAAGCCGTAGAACTAAGGCATGGACCCTGAAAGGGTTAAATGACGGTCTACTATAATAGAAACTATAATAATAATATAATAATAATTATAATAATACTACTACTACTAATAATACTAATAATAATAATACAGTGGTACCCCGACTTACGTTTTTTTTTCATTCCAGAATGCTGTTCAAGTGCCATTACCAAACGAATTTATCTCCATAAGAAATGATGTAAAATAGACTAGTCCTTTTAGACCCCCAAAATTACACTTACAAAAGCATTTAAAAAAATAAACTTACATAAAAGGGTGAGTTTGGGGACCATCGTAAGTCGGGGTACCACTGTACTAATAATATAATACAATAGTAACTATAATAATAATATAATAATAGTAATAATAATAATAATAATAATAATAATAATATAATACAATATAATAGTAACTATAATAATATAACAATAATAGTAACAATATTTATAATATTAATAATACAGTGGAACCCCGAGTTTTGGCCATAATCCGTTACAGGAGCTAGGCCTAAACTTGAAGCGGCTGAAAGTCGAAGCAATATTTCCCATAAGAAATAATGTAAATACAATTAATCCGTTCCACCCAAAAATATTCACAAAAAATTATTTTTTTAAAAGAATAAATACTATAGTTTTACATACAGAAAACAATGAGAAATAAATATAAAGCATTAATTTTAATGGATAAATGAACATTTAAATAAGTTTTACCTTCATTGAAGACTCTTGTTGGCGTATGAGAGAGGCTGGAGAGGTTGCTTGGAGGCAGGACAAGATAGTCCTTCAATATGACACTAATATCAACTCTACGGTTTATTTATCTAGCACAATTCATCTAATATGACATAATAAACAATACAGTGGACCCCCGAGTAACGAGCAAAATTCATTACAGAAGCCTGCTCAAGTGCCATTACCGAACAAATTTACTCCCTTAAGAAATAATGTCAAGTAGGTTAGTCCATTTCAGACCCCCAAAAATACACTTACAAAAGCACTTACAATACTATACTTACATAATTGTACGATTTCCGGGGTGCTCGTTACTCGGGGGCCCACTGTATTAATAACATAGAAACATGATGAATGAATAAAATACAGTGGACCCTCGGTTAGCGGCCGTCCCTGTTAGCGGCCAACTCGGTTAGCGGCCGATTTTACGGCTCCCGGTTAGTGGCCGTTATTTCAGTTAGCGGCCGTATGGGACGTGTCGGTCCGCCGGCTGGGGCCACTTGCGCTTCAGTTTGGCTGTCTCTCGGTGCGTAAGGAAGCTTCTGCTCATTCATACAAACATTTCGCTTGTTTTCCATTGTTTTTTGCCAGTGCAACTGCGAAATAAGTAACCATGACTCCCAAGAAAGTTCCTAGTAAAGTTCCTGTGGCAAAGAGAGTCAGAAATACCATGGAATTTAAGAGAGAAGTGATTGAGAAATATGAGAGTGGTATGCGGGTGCTGGAACTTGCCAGGATGTTTGGCAAAAATAAATCAACAATTACAACCATCCTGTCAAAGAAAGAACAGATCAAGGATGCTGATGTTGCCAAAGGAGTAAATGTGCTTACGAAACAAAGGTCACCAATAATGGAACAAATGGAAAAGTTATAGTTATTGTGGATTAAAGAAAAACAAATACGTAGTGGGAGACAGTGTAGTGGAGTCTGTTATTTGTGAGAAGGCAAGGCATTTGCATGAAGATCTTGTGAAGAAAACTCCTGGAACAAGTGCTGCTGGTAGTGAATTTAGGGCCAGCAAAGCCTGGTTTGTCAGATTTAAGAAGCGTAGTGGCATACACAGTGTTGTAAGGCATGGTGAGGCTGCAAGTTCAGACAAACATGCTGCTGAAAAGTTTGTGCAGGAATTTCAGGACTACATAAAGAGTGAAAATCTGAAACCCCAACAAGTGTTTAATTGTGACGAAACAGGCCTGTTTTGGAAGAAAATGCCCAACAGGACCTACATCATGCAGGAGGAAAAGACACTGCCAGGACACAAGCCTATGAAAGACAGGCTAACTCTCATGTTGTGTGGCAATGCAAGAGGGGATTTCAAAGTGAAGCCTTTACTCATGTATCACTCTGAAACTCCAAGAGTGTTCAGGAAACACAATGTCCACAAGAAAAGATTGTGTGTGATGTGGAAATCAAATCAAAATGCATGGGTCACAAGGCCAATTTTCAAAGATTGGGTTGATGATATGTTTGGCCCAAGTGTGAAAAAATACCTTCAGGATAACAATTTGGGACTCAAGTGCCCCCTGGTACTGGACAATGCTCCTGCACATCCTCCAGACTTGGAATACCAAATGTCTAGGGACTTCAAATTTATAAAAGTGAAGTTCTTGCCTCCTAACACCATTCTTCTCCAGCCCATGGACCAGCAGGTCATTTCTAACTTCAAGAAACTGTACACCAAAGCAGTGTTTCAGAAGTGCTTTGAAATGACCTCGGACACTGAATTGACCCTTAGAGAGTTCTGGAAGAATCACTTCAATGTCTACAACTGCATAGGTAAGGCTTGGGAGGGAGTGACTACCAGGACTTTGAACTCTACTTGGAGACCACTGTGGCTGGATTGTGTTGAAAAGAGGGATTTTGAAGGATTTGAGGCTGATGACCCTGTGCCTGTTGTGGAAGATATTGTGACATTGGGGAACAGCCTGGGGTTGGAGGTGAGTGGTGAGGATGTGGAAGAGTTGGTGCAGGACCACAGTGAAGAGCTAACCACTGAAGAGCTGCAACAGCTGGAACTGGAACTTCATTAGACCAAAGTTGAGGCAACTGCTTCAGAAAAGGAGGAGGAGGAGGAAAAGGAAGAGGAGGAGGTGCCTTCTGCAGAAATTAAGGAAATTTGTTCTATGTGGACTAAGGTGCAGACATTTGTTGAAAACACCATCCTAACCAAGCTGAAAAGCCATATCTGCAACACGTTAAGTGACAAACCTTGTCCCACTTCAGGAAAATGTTAAAGAGGCACCAGAAACAGAGCACTCTGGACAGTTATTTTTCTAGAAAGGGGTCCAGTGACTCTCAAGCTGGTCCTAGTGGCATTAAAAGACAAAGAAGGAAGTAACCCCAGAGAGGGACTTGTTACCTGAAGTCCTTTTGGAGGGAATTCCCCTTCCAAACACTAACTCCTCCCTATCTTCCAGAAGCCAGCATTAGTCTTCAATAAAGGTATGTAATACTGATTTAATTGTTAAAAAAAATATTTTTTTTGTGAATATTTTTGTCTGGAACGGATTAATTGTATTTACATTAATTCTTATGGGGAATATTATTTCAGTTAAAGGCCATTTCGGTTAAAGGCCTAGCTCCTAGACGGATTACGGCCGCTAACCGAGGGTCCACTGTATATACAGCCTCTCCTCACAACAACGTACAGTAGGGCCCCACTTATATGGCAGGTTAGGTTCCAGGCCATCGCTGGAAAGAAGAACGCCATTTTTTC
The DNA here is from genome assembly GCA_009830355.1 of Cherax destructor. NCBI lineage: Eukaryota > Metazoa > Arthropoda > Malacostraca > Decapoda > Parastacidae > Cherax > Cherax destructor. The sequence continues at coordinate 16,817 of WNWK01016493.1, forward strand.
CATTTATAAATGCATATAAATACCAGACAACAAGTTTACACTAACTTACATTAAGTTAGTAATAGAACTAGGCATTAAAAAACACAAAAAAAGAAAAATACATACACAGTACATTCATTACTTATCTTAAAATATTTGTAGTCTTATTAATGTAGGGCGAGAGGTGAGTAGTAGTTATTTGTAGGAAGTCAGGTGTAGGTAGCCCTGGCTCCCCGTCCCAAACTTAATATACAATATTTAAAGCAGCCCAGAGAGATAAAATACACATACAGTAGACTCATTATTTACCATTATGCACCTTTCAAGGCAGGTGAAAATGCTGACCTTGAAAATGTGCAGAGAACCTTCACGGCACGCATAACTGCGATAAACCACCTCAATTACTGGGAACGCTTGAGTTCCTAAACCTGTACTCTCTAGAACGCATGGCGGGAGAGATACATTATTATATACACATGGAAAATTCTCGAGGGATTAGTACCAAACTTGCACACGAAAAATCACTCCTACGAAAGCAAAAGACTCGGCAGGTGATGTAACATCCCCCAATGAAGAGCAGGGTGCCACTAGCACGTTGAGGGACAACACAATAAGTGTCAGGGCCCAAGATTGTTCAACTGCCTCCCAGCATACATCAGGGGATTACTAACAAACCCCTGGCTGTCTTCAAGCAGGCACTGGACAGGCACCTAAAGTCGGTACGTGACCAGCCAGGCTGTGGTTCGTACGTTGGACTGCGTGCAGCCAGCAGTAACAGCCTGGTTGATCAGGCTCTGGTCCAACATGAGGCCTGGTCATGGACTGGGCCGCGGGGGCATTGACCCTTGAATTCTCTCCAGGAAAACTCCAGGTTAATGTTGGATGAGAGGTGAATAGTATTTTTGTAGGAAATCAGTGTAGGTAGCCGGTAGCTGTAGCCTACCTGGGCTACAGCTACCGACTACCTACACTGCGGCCAAGAGCCATATTATTACTATCGACATACCTTGTTCGCTGAATTTAATCGTTTTTAACAACTACCTTTAGATGCCATCATAAACGAAGGGAGAAGTAATGAACAATTCATGCTGAGAATTGTAAACAAAAGCAGAGTGATTAAGCCAAACGCAGATTCATACAGTTTTCTTTGGTGCTGGACCAGAGAAAATGTAATGTTTTCCTCCGCCCGTGCATATAAACATAGCATGTTTATATGCTTAACCTTTGGGGTCCAAGGGGGTCTCTGAAACTCGTTCTCAGGGTCCACAAATTTAAAAAAAAAAAATATTTTTTCTTATGGAATGATAGAGAATCTTTTTCCGATCATAACGCCACAAAAATTATGAAATTTGATCGAAAACTAACGGAATTATGCTTTCGCGAAGTTAGCGGTAGCCATGACACTTACGCATCGGCGATTTCGCCACTTTGAGCCCTATTTTCGGCACACTGCAATGTTTCAGTCTACTACAATTATAGCTATTTCGCTAGAACTCCATTTGTTCTATCGATTGAGTACAGAAACTGCCTATTTACCAATTTCAACTACCCAAAATAGTGGTCAGAAAATGGCAATTTGGCCAATTTCACACAAATTTCAAACGATGCCAATTTCAAAATAGGACCCATAATAAACAAGACAGACATTCCTGGCACTAAATAACATCTTCTGTTCATTAGTTACGTCTCCAGGCCCCTCTTACATTACTTTTGCTTTCCATTTTGAATTTTTATTCTCACAAAAAATAGAAGATTTACTGTTATGTATACAACTGCATCATTGTAAAAATGGTATAAATAATATCAGAGCACTTGTGCATGAATATTAGACTCGCCAGTTGATGTGTATTGGACGCATGGTGTGATTTGTTTACTCTTGAACATCGTCAAAAATCGAACATTTTCGCTACTTTGAGCTCAATTTCAAGGTACTTGTTATTGTCAAACCAATCAAAATCATCTCTATTTCTGTAATATATCTTCCATTCTATCAAATAAGAACAAGAAAACGAGAATACAACAATAAATACCATACGAAAATAGACTGCAAAGTCGCTGTTTTAAACCAAAAACACGGTCAGAGTTTTTTTTTCCTCATTATGCACTGTGTGGTGCAGGAATTTTTTTATATCGCGCACACTGACCGCACAGACCCATTCTATCACATCTAGGCCTAACAGCCTGTTTCTGCTTGATTTGAGGGCGCTAGAATTTAGGAGTACTAGTACGTCAATAACCCCAGTGCGTAAGACGTACTAGTATGACCAAAACCCCGAAAGGGTTAAAGGTGGCAACCAGGCTGTTTCAGGGGCTTGCCCTGAAACAGCGTTATTTTTTTTTATTAACACATCGGCCGATTCCCACCAAGGCAGGGTGGCCTGAAAAAGAAAAACTTTCATCGTCATTCACTCCATCACTCTTGCCAGAGGGGTGCTTTACACTACAGTTATAAAACTGCAACATTAACACCCCTCCTTCAGAGTGCAGACACTGTACTTCCCATCTCTAGGACTCAAGTCCGGCTTGCCGGTTTCCCTGAATCCCTTCATAAATGTTACTTTGCTCACACTCCAACAGCACGTCAAGTATTAAAAACCATTTGTCTCCATTCACTCCTATCAAATATGTTCACGCATGCTTGCTGGAAATCCAAGCCCCTCGCACACTAAACCTCTTATACCCCCTCCCTCCAACCTTTCCTAGGCCGACCCCTACCCCGCCTTCCCTCCACTACAGATTTATACACGCTCGAAGTCATTCTGTTTCATTCCATTCTCTCTACATGTCCGAACCACCTCAACAACCCCTCCTTAGCCCTCTGGATAATAGTTTTAGTAATCCCGCACCTCCTTCTAATTTCCAAACTCCGAATTTTCTGCATTATATTCACACCACACATTGACCTCAGACATGACATCTCCACTGCCTCCAGCCTTCTCCTCATTGCAACATTCATCACCCGTGCTTCACACCCATATAAGAGTGTTGGTATAACTATACTCTCATACATTCCCCTCTTTACTTCCATGGACAAATTTCTTTGTCTCCACAGACTCCGAAGTGCACCACTCACCCTTTTTCCCTTATAAATTCTATGATTCACCTCATCCTTCATAGACCCATCTGCTGACATGTCCACTCCCAAATATCTGAATACATTCACCTCCTCCATACTCTCTCCCTCCAATCTGATATCCAATCTTTCGTCACCTAATCTTTTTGTTATCCTCATCACCTTACTCTTTCTTATATTACTTTCAATTTTCTTCTTTTACACACCCTACCAAATTCATCCACCAACCTCTGCAACTTCTCTTCAGAATCTCCCAAAAGCACAGTGTCATCAGCAAAAAGCAACTGTGGCAACTCCCACTTTGTATTTGATTCTTTGTCGTTTAACCCTACACCTTTTGCCAAGACCCTCGCATTCACTTCTCTTACAACCCCATCTATAAATATATTAATTTTTCAATGCTGTCTCCCACCAAGGCAGGGTTACCTAAGAAGAAAAATCAAAGTTTTTCTTTTTATTATTTTTTATTAACACATTGGCCATCTCCCACCAAATCAGGGTGGCCTGAAAAAGAAAAACTTTCATCATCATTCACTCCATCACTGTCTTGACAGAGGTGCACTTACACTACAGTTATAAAACTGCGACATTAACACCCCTCCTTTTTATATTTAGTAATTTATACAGGAGAAAGGGTTACTGGTTCCTTGCTCCTGGCATTTTTGTTGCCTCTTATGGCATGCATGGCTTATGGAGGAAGGATTCTTTTCCACTTTGCCCATGGAGAGGCGCTCTTATTATTACTTTCAGTTCGGATGGGCGAAGGAAGGGGGCTTTTGTGGCTAATAGAAATTTTGGATGTTTCAATTCTCTCTGCCTACCTTCTTTGCTGCTTCCACTCACTACATTGCCTGTTTTTTAGTTGTGAATATTTGAAGACTGAAAAGTTTGTGCATCCTTGGTCTATATGACCAACATAGCTTTAAGGTATGATTTGAAGTGGCCTTAAGGGGCACGTAAGTTCTCCTGTCTTTTAATATCATGTTCATATTTCAACTATAATCTACCTTGTCCATAATTACTTTTGCATTTGCTGTGTCTGTTTCGTAAGATGAAGTCCAGGATTCATGGTATAACTTAAATCTTTGAGGAGGTCTGAGCTTTGCTCACACCTCTGCAACACAACTATTCTCAAAGATTTGTTAAGTTATACCCTGAATTAAGGAAAGATCCTGGACTTCACCTTATGAAACAAAACATATGTGATACTAATTATGGACAAGGTAGATTATAGTGGAAAAATAAACATGTTATTAGAAGACAGGGAGAACTTACGTTCCTCTTAACACTATTTAACCTGTAGTATTTTTCATTTCCCATCAAGATAGGATGAAGCAAAGGAGGAATCACCTTCACCATCATTCATTTAACAAGTGCCTTGCTAGAAGTATCCAGGTATAATTCATACGACCCTCTTCACCTTTCAGGCCATTAAAAATAGCCAATAATTTTAGCCATAAACCTGGAATTACTTGGAAAGTATAGTGAAGAAAATGCAGTTCATCCTTCATATACTCTATATAGAGAATATCATAATACTTCAGCTGCAAAAATTACAAAAAATATGATAAAGTAATGTAAACTTGCCAGTGTTTCAGTCTGTCCTGGATCAGTATTATGGTGCTAGTACTTTAGGGTTAATAAATAATTCCCAATTATAAAATTATTTCGAAGATGCTTATGGGTTAATTAGGCTGCACTTCGAAACGTTACCATTTTCTAAGTTATATTTGTATTTGCTTGTAAGATTTACATGTACAAAGAAACCAATATGGATTATTATTGTATATAATCAGTTTTTATGATATTTTTGAGTCCTCCCTTTTTTTGTTTTTATTCCTTTTATTATATGTCGGCTAACTTCAAAAGTAATACACAAATAATTTACACACACAAAGAAATTTATGTGATGTTTCAATCCAACTTAGACCATAATAATAACCATGATAATAATAATAATAACAATAATAATAATAATGCACAAAATAATGTTCTTTAATTGCAGGTGTTCGGATGGCTCAGGAGCTTCTTCGAGGTGTGGAGCAGCTGCTGGACTCAGAGATGGGAGAACTGCGCAGGCGAACAGCTGCAATGTCCTCCCGTATACGGCTCCTGGGCAGGAGTGATTCTGGCTCTGACAGTCTGAGCAGCATCAGCAGTCCAAGCAGCAACAGCAGCAGTGGTAATAGCAGTGCTAGTGGAAGGAGCAGCAGCAGTGGGAAGAGCCCAGACGTCCACACCACACACATAATTGTTACTACGCTGGACAATGATGAGCCTGCCGATGTCAAGTCTATGAGAAATGTTAAAACGATCCCCTCGCATGCAAACAAGTATCCCCAACCAGTACCTGGAACTCTTATAGCGAGTCGAGCTCGCAGCGAGCCTCCGTTTCCGGGAGAAGAGGGTCTTTACCGTGCACGGTCATGTCCCGGTCTTCAGAGACCAAACGGAAGCTGCGAGGGTAATGAAACCGTCTCGGCCTTAGTGCCGGACTTGCAGCTGGTGCGTCTCCGAGGGTCACGCCCGCAGGCATCACGGGAGAAATGTTTCAACCGTTATTCTTGTGGTGCCCTAGATGCTCACCAACCAGCCTCTGCCTCATCGTTCGAGTCGTGTCCAGACTTTGGAAACCTGAGGCAGTGTGTACATGAAGGGGAATCTCTCCATTCCTCCTCTTCCTCCCTTTCATCGACTCACTCCTCTTTCACAAGACTTCTTCAGGTGTCATAGGATATTAAAACCCAAGGAGTTTTATAGCTGTATTTATTTTGAGGAGTGAAAATCTTGTGAGAAGTGTCTTGGCAGATTTAACATGCTTTTCATTAACTGAATTATTTTTATAATTTATGAAACGGGAAAACAAATTAAACGTTATTTTGATAATTTATAAAAAAAAGGTGGAAAATGTTAACAAATTATATTCATAAGAGGACAGAAAATAAATCAAAATCTTGGAAAAAATATTGAGACTGCTTGAGAGGTGAGATATGAATGGCAGCTCAGCCTTCTGCACCAAACGATGACTGGAAGAGGTCAAGTCGCATGATGGTGATCAAACTCTTGTGTTTTGATGAGATGGAATATTTGTTCCTAAATACGACGTAAGTGCTGCACTCAGTGTCCGAAGATATTAGTTGAACAAGAACAGAATGGTTCAGTTTTTTATGTCTCTAATGGTTCTGATGTCAGCACACAAATGTAGATTTTTCTCTGTACAGTAACAAGGGCCCCCACATGCTAGTCGCTGCGGAGCTGTGGAGTCGAGGAGTATGCTTGTAGTTTCATGTGGCAATTAATAAATTTATTTCAGTCATATTTTTAGTAGATTCTAATTTGTAATCATATGAGTAAGGGATTTTAAAAATGTATCCCAGTGAAGTGTAGTATCAGCAATTTCACACCATTAAAAAGTATTTACCGTATTTTCTGTCATATAAGATGCACTTTTTTCCCTACAAAAAGTCTTGGAAAATCACCCTGGGCTTTATATACTAAAGGTCAGGGTTAAGGGTAGGCTTCGGGTTACGCTTTAGCAGTTGTTTACTAATGTTACGTTACAACTGCTTGGAAATACTGTCTTACATGCTCGTGCCCCATACGTGCCTGAAAATACGGTAACCTGCAAGTCCTGTTCGGTGAATCTTATTGGACTTAGCTAAAAAGATTCAGTAGCGGACTAAATTACATTTAGGCTAATAAAGGAAGCAGTATTAAATTACAGGTAACTTCTCCAACTCTGATGTTGTGGTTTGCAAATACCCTCACTCGTTACTTAACCTAACTACCAGTTAATTGGGGGGGCCCATGTTATGCTTGTATATACCTAGAATATATCTGATCCACTTTTAAATTATTAAACTTGATTGGATTGTCTTTAGTTACTCAGGCAGCAGTTAGAATGATGCTGATAATGTACATAGATAACTAGATTACTCATTTTTAACAGTATATTAATTAATAAGTTGGACTATTTGTTGAGTATGTTGGAGGCTGACTTGTAAGGTCTGGTGATGATGGGTAAGGCCTGGTGATTGATGGGTAAGGCCTGGTGATTGATTGGTAAGATCTGCTGATTGATTGGTAAGATCTGCTGATTGATGGGTAAGGCCTGCTGATTGATGGGTAAGGCCTGCTGATTGATGGGTAAGGCCTGCTGATTGATTGGTAAAGCCTGCTGATTGGTAATGCTTGCTGATTAGTAACAAAAATAATTATCCAGCTGATTAGGAAACATTTTGCTCACATCAGATTCCACTTCCAGAGATTTAACGCTGAAACATAACTTAGAGGGCGAGTATGTAAACCTTTGTTTTATTTTTTTTTGCTCGTTTCAATCTTAAAACCTTCAATTTTGCCGAAGACGCATAGCATAGTTACACACTGCATGACCCCTAAGGTTTTAGCCCTTCCCGGCAATTGTAATGATTATTTAAAAGTACAGTGGACCCCCGGAAATCGAACATTCTTCATTCCAGAATGCTGTTCAAGTGCTGTTACCAAATGAATTTATTCCCATAAGGAATGATGTAAATTAGATTAGTCTGTTTCAGATCCCCAAAAAATACACCTATAAAAGCACTTAAAATAATAAATTTACATAAAAGGGCGAGTTGGGAGTGTTTGATTTCCGAGGGTCCACTGTACATATTTTTTCTATTTTGCCCAGATAAAGAGAGTCAAATAAAGATACTGGAATAGAGATACAGTGGAACCCCGGTTAACGAAAAAAATTCATTGCAGAAGCCTGCTCAAGTGCCATTACCGAACGAATTTACTTCCTTAAGAAAAAATGTCATTTAGGTTAGTCTATTTCAGACCCCCAAAAATACACTTCCACAAGCACTTACAATATTATACTTACATAATTGCACGATTTTCGGGGTGTTCGTTAACCGGGGTTCCACTGTACTGAAATAGAGGCACTGGAATAGAGATACTGAATTAAAGATACCCAGGTGCTGTTCATGTCTTAATCATCTATTTGTTTTTATTGTACATTATCAATATAATAATTTGCCTTAATGTAAATGCAGAAAATGTAAATTATCTGAGAAAATTTCATGGCCAAAGGTTCTGTTGCAATGGCTCGTTTGACAAATCGATCATTTCAGTCCGTCCTGGACCATTATCAGTTGCTCGCTGCTTGACAGTGCTTCAGGGTTGACTGAAACATTGTTTGGTTTTCTCATCAATTTGTGGGTTGCCTGTCAATTGTTTCAGTCATGGCGTTGTCTTTGTTATTTCTGGAAACGACCAGCACGTGTTTGATACACAAGTAGGAATGATCACCGGGCAAACTTCAGGTTGATAATTAGATACATGTGTAACACCTGGGTATCTTCATTGTTTAAATGGTTTGCTACTCAGTGGGTTCCTCAGTCCTATACAAGGAAGAAGGGTGAAGATCAGAAGGAGTTTGAGGTAATCAGTCCCCTCAGCCTGGAGTCGATGTAATCTTTCCAAGATTGATGGACTGATTACATCGACTCCTTCTGATCTTCACCATTCTTCTTTGTCTAGGACTGAGGAAGCCACTGTGTGGCAAACTGTTTCCTCAATAAAGATACTTAAGTGTTGCATGTGTGTCTGATTCATCACCTTGTGGCTTCTCTGAACCATTTACCTACATGAACTTCAGGTCGCCTCTCAAGTCAAAAATAAAAGCTATCAGTAATGTTAATACTGTACTGAAGTGTTATGTAACAACATTAGTGAGTACTTAAGTAACAATGAGAAGTTGTGATGCGGGAGATGTCGGCCTTGGCATCAGTGATCCAGGTGTTGTGATGCGGGAGACGTTGACCTCGGCATCAGTGATCCAGGTGTTGTGATGTGGGAGACGTCGGCCTCGGCATCAATGATCCAGGTGTTGTGGTGCAGGAGATGTTGATCTCGGCATCAGTGACCCAGGTGTTGTGATGCGGGAGATGTCGACCTCGGCATCAGTGACCCAGGTGTTGTGATGCGGGAGATGTCGACATCGGCATCAGTGACCCAGGTGTTGTGATGTGGGAGATGTCGACCACGGCATCAGTGACCCAGGTGTTGTGATGCGGGAGATGTCGACCTTGGCATCAGTGACCCAGGTGTTGTGATGCGGGAGATGTTGGCCTCGGCATCAGTGACCCAGGTGTTGTGATGCGGGAGATATCAACCCCCGGCATCAACACCCCAGGTGTTGTGATGCAGGAGACACCAACCCCAGCATCAACAACCCAGGTGTTGTGATGCGAGAGACATCAACTCCGGCATCAACAACCCAGGTGTTGTGATGCGGGAGATGTCGGCCTCGGCATCAGTGACCCAGGTGTTGTGATGCGGGCGATATCAACCCCCGGCATCAACTACCCAGGTGTTGTGATGCGTGAGACACCAAACCCGGCATCAACAACCCAGGTGTTGTGATGCGGGAGACATCAACTCCGGCATCAACAACCCAGGTGTTGTGATGCGGGAAACATCGGCCTCGGCATTAGTGACCCAGGTGTTGTGATGCGGGAGATATCAACCCCCGGACATCAACAACCCAGGTGTTGTGATGCAGGAGACACCAACCCCAGCATCAACAACCCAGGTGTTATGATGCAGGAGACATCAACCCCCTGGCATCAACAACCCAGGTGTAGTGATGCGGGAGACATCAACCCCCGGCATCAACAATCCAGGTGTTGTGCTGTGGGAGACACCAACCCCAGCATCAACAATCCAGGTGTTGCGATGCTAGATAATGCACAGTACAATCAGTCAAGACACATGACACATTTGTCATGTATAGGTAAACCAATGGTCTACTATGTATCCTGGTCTTTATCATATGTAAACATTCATGTTAAAGTACTTCAGAACCAAACTTATTTTCAACATTAGTTAAAAGTAAGTAAACTATATACAGAGGTCAGTTGGCTGTGATGTAATGGCAAGGTTTTCTTTTAATATTTGGAGGAATTAAGATCAAAAAATTAATAAAGGGTTCACAAACACCTACACATAGAAAGAGACTAATGGTGATGTTTTGGCCCATCTTGGAGTATTAATTAGACACTAGTTAATGGTTCAGGTCGGACTGAAACGTCCTCGTGAGTTTCCCTCTCCTATCCTGGAGTCTACCTGGAGAGAATTCCAGGGGTCAACGCCCCCGCGGCCTGGTCTGTGACCAGGCCTCCTGTTGGACCAGAGCCTGATAAACCAGGCTGTTACTGCTGGCTGCACGCAGTCCAACGTACGAACCACAGCCCGGCTGATCAGGTACCGACTTGAGGTGCCTGTCCAGTGCCTGCTTGAAGACAGCCAGGGGTTTGTTGGTAATCCCCCTGATGTATGCTGGGAGGCAGTTGAACAATCTTGGGCCCCTGACACTTATTGTGTTGTCCCTCAACGTGCTAGTGGCAGGTTATTTGTATACCAGTCACAGTATTGTCCCTTCTTATTTTTTATGAATAAACGGGTAAGTAAAAGGTCATGTTAGCTGCAACAGCACAGCATAAATGTAGCGGAAACCAGAGGTGAGCTTGCTATTAGTCGAAACTGATGACATATTAGTCGACTTTGGAGAAAGGCGGACTGGCAAACAGTACACTCGCCTCTGATTCATTACATGTGTACTGTGCTTTATTCTTTGCTTAAACACATGATCGGTATATACACCATTAGGTGTACATCTCTTGGTGTATGTCTGTGCTGGGAATATCTTAATTAGTAATTATTCTTGATTGGTAGTGAGCAGGTAGGCAACATGCAGCCTTGATGACCCTCATTCTGAGCCTTAATGGACCTTAATTCTGAGCCTTAATGGACCCTCATTCTGAGATTTAATGGACCCTCATTCTGAGCCTTAATGACCCCTCATTCTGAGCCTTAATGACCCCTCATTCTGAGCCTTAATAAGACCCTCATTCTAAGCCTTAATGGACCCCTCATTCTGAGCCTTAATGGACACTCATTCTGAGATTTAATATACCTTTCATTCTGAGATTTAATAGACCCTCATTCTGAGTCTTAATGGACCCTCATTCTAAGCCTTAATGGACCCTCATTCTGAGTCTTAATGACCATCATTCTCCACAAACATCCTCCAGACATTTTAAGTACAAGCGGCCACTACATCACACGGCATTGTTTGAGCATTGTATTTATATTGTATCTCATAATACAGGTTTACAACTGTAGGTGATATGCAGATCTGTGATTACATACATCCACCTTGCAAAACATTGAATGTTGCTTTGCAATGTTGAACGTCTGAGTATTCATGCATGAAAAATTGGATACATTGGTTACCAGGGTTACCATATTGTAATGTTTAGGTTAATTATATATTTTTTTTTTGAGTGGGGTGGGTCGTGAAAGAAAGAATAATTCAAAGCGGTTATATGTTTGTATATATTTGTTAATTATGCAAAAATAACAATTTGCTTCTGTTGATAGATACTGTACTTTGGCTGTGAGCTTAAAAAATATTATATTGAGTGTTTCAAATTATGGAATTGGCAAGCTCTTTTGTTATTTCATGGAAAAAATCTTTATGTACTTGAGTTTTTTATGATTATGTAAAATATAAATATGTGATGAATAAATGTATTGAACACTTGTGAATGGTCAGTAGTAACTCACATGAACACAAACACAGGAGGTTGATTGATCACTGTATTTACACCCCAGGGGAAATAAGTCCAGTGGCGGCTCATAGCGCCGGTAATACCTATACTATTGTACCGCATCAAACTTCTATTTTTAATAATTTTTTATCTCGTTTCACAAAAAAATAAAAAATTTGCTTATAAATACATTGAAAATAACATACAACAGATTTTTCCTGTAATATATTTGTCAGTTTCAAATTATTTTAGTGTAAGGTTGATGAAGTCATAAGTCTGGCAGTGAGCATTTGGGGGGACCTCTGCAGCTCCTATGGATGAGCCGCCACTGAGTAAGTCACTTTGTATGACTTTTTTGGGTTATCCTGGGTAATATAAACACGTATGCAAAACAACCATGGGGGGTCGAATGATAGCATCTTGTATCGCTTATTTGCGATTTTTGCATAATGCACATGTATGACTATTGTATTTGTGTGTACCTGTGTCTAAATAAACTTAAAAAAAAATTCCTCTTCTGCTGAAGAGGACCCCAAAATGGGGTCAGAATATACAGATCAATCACTCTCCTGAGTTACTGTCCCCACATGGGTTATTATTGAGCATATACAATCAGTCCTCAAGTTACAAACAGTGGAGAATCTTTTGTGTAGTCTATAATATCATTCTTCTTTCAACAAACCGGCCATATCCCACCAAGGCAGGGTGGCCCAAAAAGAAATACAAAAGTTTCTCTTTTTAACCTGTATACAGGAGAAGGGGTTACTAGCCCCTTGCTCCTGGCATTTTAGTCGCCTCTTACGACACACATGACTTACGGAGGAAGAATTCTGTTCCACTTCCCCATGGGAAGTGGAACAGAATTCAGGAGGTCCTCAACGTGTTCATAAATTGAGGACTTATGTATTATGAATTTTATACACTATACAGGAAGTCCCAATGTATTTGTAAGTTGAGGACTTACTGTGTATATGATGTTAAGACGGGAGGCACCATTGTTATTTAAAATGCCAGCTACTGCCATGCTAAAAACTACTGGAATTTATCAAAAATCCTCCCCTATTTATTGCTATTATTATTATATTTGCTGTATGGCTCTTGTGGGTCAAGCGCTTGGTTCTTATTGTAATAGTATTCATGGGAAAGAGCTAAACCAGCAAGGGAGGCAGTCAGATTTGATTGAAGGAAGGGGAACAACGGGATCCGCTTCCTCTGATCAAGAGTGCTTAAATCAGCATATATTCGTGGGAAAGTGCTAAACCCACAAGGGTCACAGAGCGCCTGGGGAACGGGAGGCAGTCAAATTTGAACGAAGGAAGGGGGAAACGACGGCATCCACTTCCTTAGACCAAGAGCCCTTAAACCCTGTAATCACCTTCTCAGGTACAATTTATATTAATAAATTAGGGAAGATAAATATCTGCAAATACTAATACGTAAACATAATTTTCAGCCACAACAATTTAATAAGAGTTTTGTACAAGATTTATTAATTGTTTTTTCTTCACTATTTTAATTTAGTGTAATAAAAAATGTGTTTATTTTTGGAAATAATGTAAGTGCAGATTGAAGAGTGTTTTAATTATGATAAATGGGATCGTATTATAATAAATATGATCGTATTATGATAAATAGGATCGTATCATGTTAAATGGGATCGTATTATGATAAATGGGATCGTATTATGATAAATAGGATCGTATTATGATAAATAGGATCGTATTATGATAAATGAGATCGTATTATGATAAATGGGATTGTATTAGGATAAATAGGATTGTATTATGATAAATGGGATCATATTATGATAAATAGGATTGTATTATGATAAATGGGATCGTATTAGGATAAATAGGATTGTATTATGATAAATAGGATCGTATTATGATAAATGGGATCGTATTAGGATAAATAGGATCGTATTATGATAAATAGGATCATATGATAAAAAGGATTGTATTATGATAAATGGGATCATATGATAAATAGGAGCGTATGATAAATAGGATCGTATTATGATAAATGGGATCGTATTATGATAAATAGGATCATATTATGATAAATGGGATCATATTATGATAAATGGGATCGTATTATGATAAATAGAATCATAATATAATCAACAGAATCATATTCTATCTGCCACTTAATAAACTTGTCTATCTCTTAACTTTGCACACTATAGAGGCTATGCTTTCAAAGATCTATTGACATTTGGCATTAAAGTTGACTTGTGAGGCTCTACTTTAGACTTTAAGTGTGTTTGGTACTGAGTATTACCAGCTCAGAGGTGTCACCAGTGGGTACGGGGCCAGGGATGATGTGTGGTTAGGAATCCCTATTTTTTCCCCATTTTCTTTGGGCCCAAAATCCAGATACTTTGTAAAATTTAGTTGGGAGGCTGTGGTTCGATAGATACGCAAAGGATTATCTGGTTTCATGAAACTACACTGAGGTATCTCGGATAACGAATTTTTACATGCTGAATTTAGCGAGTCAGTGAGACAGGATTCTGGAAAAGCCCTAAAAGGGAAACTGTTCTGGTAAAACTCCTAAAACAGGGACTGTTCTGGTAAAATTCCTAAAACAGGGACTGTTCTGCTAAACCTCTTAAAACAGGGACTGTTCTGGTAAAATCCCTAAAATGGGGACTTCTGGTAAAATGGGACTGTCCAGTAATAACCAGGATGATTGGGATACCTACACAAGGTGTGCCAGTGCTATAACCACAATGCCTTCCTTCTCTCCAATTAAAAAAATTTAGTTCATGTTATTGTCACTAGCATAAAGAATACAGGAAACTCTAGACCAACTAATATCGTCCTACATGGCAAAAAACAAAAAAAACGTTGAAATGTGTTCAATATATGATTGTTTTTGATCAGAAACGGAGTAATCTGAATGAACAGAGGTTGTTAATGTTTTTATTTCAGAATATTATTTTATTCATGGTGAAGAAAGTGACAATGCTATATTTATTTTTTCAATGAACCAGCCGTATCCCACCGAGGCAGAGTGACCTAAAAAGAAAAACGAAAGTTTTTTACAATGCTATTTATTTGTGTAAATTAGGCTGATGTATATTAGAAGTGTGAAAAATGCGGCATTGATGATTGTCGATGGTATTATAAAATGAGGCGTTATACACAGATAACCCATACGTAGCAGTCCGAAGCTTGTGACAATGTTTTGGTCCTATTTGGACCATTAACTAGTTAATGGACCAAGTTGGACCGAAACGTTGTTGTAAGTCTCAGTCTCCTACGTGTGGCTTATTTGTGTGTTGTTCCAGTCTTGGTATTGTGCCTTTTTTTTCTTTATGAGAATGACCCTTGTGGGTTTAGTGCCTAGTTTTGATTGTAATAATAATAATAATATTCTTTATGAGGCATTGTAGGTGCAGTAATTTCAAGGCTCTCAATCCTTGGAATTGAAGCCACCCTCCACTTGGATCAAACCTCATCGTGGCTCAAAACCGTGATTGTAACAATAATACCGCTGTTGAAGACAGATGTAACATCTTGACTATGGTAAGAAAAAAAAAAAACGTAAAAAGTATTAATCACGTAAAAAATATTTTAAACAAAAAATATAAAAAAAGAAATCCATCGTAATATCACAGAGCACACCAGTGTGTAAGCCACTGGGCCGGCTAGCTACAATAAGATTCATGCAACTACGTACACCAGCACCGCCTCTCCAGCACTGCCTCACCAGGACTGCCTCACCAGGACTGCCCCACCAGGACGGCCTCACCAGGACTGCCTCACCAGGACTGCCTCACCAGAACTGCCTCACCAGGACTGCCTCACCAGGAGGGCCTCACATATACAGCACCTATTTTCGGTGTTCCACATTTTCATTGACTTTTAGCTGAGCCATTGTTCCATCCACCAGTGACTATCTCTGGTGGGTGGAACATAATGAACAATGGCTCAGTTTGAAGCCAACAAAAATGTGGAACGCCGAAAAGAAGGTGTTGTATATGTATACCTAGAGTATACCTAGAGGGTGTTCTGGGGGTCAACGCCCCTGCACCCAAGTCCATGACCAGGCCTTGTGGTAGATCAGGGCCTGATCAACCAGGCTGTTACTGCTGCCAGTGCCTTCCAGTATATTTCTGTACACCATAGGGAGGTTAGCATGGGCCCCACTGTGACCACTGTGTAACTTCACTATGATGTATAAATATACCTAGTTGGATGAATCTTATTGTAGCCAGCTGGCCCAGTAGTTCATGCACTGGCCTGCGGCTTTAGGGTTACACCGTACAGTACTTTCTCTCATAAAGCTCATCAATATAGTTCGATTTTCTGTAAATACGGTTGAAAAAATACATCCATAATTGAAGAGCATGTGGAAAGGTTTCCATAGTGTGTGTATTAAATTTTGAATCAAATTTTTCAATTGCATTTACAGAAAAACCACACTACATAGGGGAGCACACTGCATATGCACACTGCATAATATGCAAACTACATAATATTTTCACATGCATTAATACTGTATTAAAGTATTTCTTACTATAGTTAAGATGTTATCTGAATCTTACTTTGAGCAATGCCTCATGAGTAGCAGATATAATGACCCATACATCAGAGACAACGTTAAAATGAAACCATAATAACCAATTACGTAGTAAAATGCTTATAAAAATTTCCTTCATGAAAGTACAGTAGGACTCCCGTATCCGTGGGTCCGGTATCCATGACTTCAGTTATCCGTGGTTTACCCTGGCCCAAAAATGACCCTTAATTTTGCTTAATAATGGCCTCAAAGTGCAGTAGTGATGGTGGAGTTCTTCAAAGCCTAAGAGAAACCATGAAGTGCATCCTATCAGTGAAAAAATTATAATTTTCCACTTATTGTGCATAATGTATCAATTGAACCTTATAATAGATATGTATAGGTCTTGTATGTAGCGTTCGCTGCTATCCGCAGTTTCGGTATCCACAGCAGGTCCTTGGAACATCCCCCGTGGATATGGGGGTCCTACTGTATTTCTATGTGATGTTTTATTACCAACACCAATCATCTTCTAGGGTAGGGTAAGCCAAAGGAAGAAACACAATCACCATCATTCATTCAGTAGCTATCTTGCATGACATGTACAAACATGACGATTCAGTGATCCTTCCTAACTAAATGCAAAAGTTGAAGAACAATTTGTGTTTGTCAGCAACAGTGAAAACACTAAGTGAAGACTTAGAGTTACTGAAGCACATTGTTAAAGTGATGACAAGTGTACCTTTGTACTCCACTTGTTCTGCCAATGTACTTACTTTGCCTTTGTACTATAGCAAATTCTGTTGCAATTTTGGTATTTAAATTAAATACCTTAGGATTTCTCTACAAATTTATTTTTTCCACTAACAATATACAAATTTATTTTGTCCAATGATTGTATAAATTTATTTTGTCCAATGATTGTATAAGTTTATTTTGTCCAACAGTAATTTTTGTTTTTGCTGGTACAATACAGTTAATTTCAGAAGTTCAATGTTTTTTTTATGATGTGTAGGTCTACATTATTGTTTTGTTATTGATATTATTGAAGGAAGGAAATCTGGCAGTCGAGAGATCTTTGCATCGTCATATTATATAGGCCTAAAAATATATTACCTTGGAACACCTATGCATTATGTTATATAGGCCTAAAAGTATATTACCTTAGAACATCTTTGCATTATGTTACATAGGCCTAAAAGTATATTACCTTGGAACACCTGTGCATCATGTTATATAGGCCTATGTTCAATATTAGATATTTTGATTACTCAAATATAATAATCTTATGAGATATTCTTAAAATCATGAGGGAATATTTTTTTTTCACACTACACAGTACAAGTTTTTACAGGAATTATTTTCAGCTATTCAATTTTCAATATACTTGTGTAATTATACTGATTAATGTCAAAAATAATTTGTTAAATGTTTATTTATTTTATAATATACTGTATCTTAGGTGATTAATACAGTATTACAATAATTTAGGGCTCCCTAGGCTATTATTTCATATCTTAAAAATACCAGGTAATATGTTTTGAAAATAATTTAGTCTTTAATTAAATACAGCCTCTCCTCACTTAGCAACGTACTCGTTTACTGATGCCTCAGACTTACGATGGGCTCTCTGACCAGTATTCATACCTAAATATAATGTATATTAGAGCTGATTTCCTCTATTCTGTTTATTTCAATATATACATGTAGTACACTACTGTATAAAAATTTAAAAATATACCAGAAATGTTATACATAAATGGTGCAAAGGTGACATTAAAACAATGTCAAAGATGGTTGACACAAACTTACTACCATTTAAGTATGCTTCTCACTTAGCGATGAATTTGTTTAATGACGTGGTCTCAGGAGCGGAACTCCGTCGTTAAGTGAGGAGAGGCTGTATATAAGACCTGGTATCTGTGTAAACGTTATAGTCGACCGTCAGTTTCTATATAAATATTTTTCAGGTTCATAATAAGTCTTGATGAGTGTTATATCTGCCAAAAAGTTTGTAAGATAATGAATGTTTATAATGAAATACAAGG
This sequence comes from Cherax destructor, assembly GCA_009830355.1. NCBI lineage: Eukaryota > Metazoa > Arthropoda > Malacostraca > Decapoda > Parastacidae > Cherax > Cherax destructor. The sequence continues at coordinate 35,020 of WNWK01016493.1, forward strand.
GATAATTTATAGTTTTAAAACTAGCAGGTAAGAGTGACACTTTAAATGATGGTCAAGCACATTATTTTCAGCCTTGCCAAGATGGGGGATGCTCGTGTCCCGGTCATGAGAGAGCTGTTGACTTTATTACTGACGCTTTCTTCAGTTCCCTGATGCCATCTTTAATGCCCTGGCATACTTAATTTGTCCACTTTCCTCTGATGGTCCCATGCATAATGTGGACTCCCTCTGATTTTGTAACTGGCTCCAGTGTAGTCAATTTGTCCACTTTTCCCTGATGGTCCCATGCATAATGCAGAACCCCCTCTATGATTTTGTAACTGGTTCCGATCTGCTATATCAACTGTGATCTCCATCTCTTCTCTTTCACCCACCCCATTCTTTCAGCCTCTCCCCATACATTAGTACCTCCACCTTTGCCCCTCCTGCTCTGTAACACACTGTGACCCTTACTGGTCTTCCCTCCTCAGTGCTCTGATTAATACTGTAAGTAAACTCACACCTTCTAATCTCACTACATAATAGTTACACCACACATCGCCCTCAGACACGACATCTCCACTGCCTCCAGCCTTCTCCTTGCTATAATATTTATGAACATAATCGTATCCCAATTTATGTGACTTGTACTGGGTTATATTTCTTTACAGTAGTGCATCTGGGGGATAACCTTCAGTGATGGCCTTTCAAGGAAGGTTATATTTGCTCTCATAATGGGGGTCAGAGGCCCCTTACTTGATCTGGAAACTGATCAATTGTCTCTGACTTATCAGAAATATCACTAACAAGGCTTTGACAATTTTCAACCTCTGAAATTTTTCAGCATATACTTATACTTGTCTCTAACCACACTAGAAATTCTTGTCATTTGAATTAATCTTAGTAGTCACTGCCCCTATAGCATAAATTACGATAGTACTTTTTGAGAGCCATTAATTTTGATTAACAAATGTCCTGTTTAATGAATACTATAGTGCCTATCAGTTCTGCTGAGAATTTGACAACCAGGGCTAATGTGTCCTGCACTGTTACAGTTAACACTAAGTAAACAATTTTTGACTGGTTAAAGATACTGGTAAATAAAATGTTACATGACAAAACTGTATTTAATTTGAAATCACGTATTAATCCTATTTGATATTTTGTGCTTTGTGTATTTTAAGGTAATAAACTACTCTCTGAAGACGTCTTCACATTAGCAAGGAGATTAATATCCCAGGAAAGGAAAGGAATATGGCATGTTTTCATTGGTTTTTTTAGGCCCTCTCCCCGAGAATGATTGTCATAGCAGATTAATTCCAAGGGTAGGTATCTTTTTTTTTTTTAAACACCATCCGTCTCAAATTTGAATTTGAGGCAGGGTGACTGAAAAAGAAAAATGAGGATTTCTTTTTGTACCTAATAATTTATACAGGAGACGGGATTACTAGCTCCTTGTTCCCAGTATTTTAGTCGGTCTCTATTTACTGTTAAGTGAGGAGGCATTGAATATAAGGAGATTTTCCCTTACATCTCAACTCCCAGGATCTGAACCTGGGTCATTTTGGTTGTGAACAGCAAATCTGCTTTAATGGAAGTAGATAAGGCTATTTACCATTTTTCTATAAAGCGGATTCAAGGAAAAATGTACTGATTTAGCATAGAGGAAAGGGGGGATTGCTAGCTCTATACTACAAGGCCTGGGCAAACCAAGTGATAAAGCAGAAGTGTTAGACGATACACAGCTCCTGAGCCCTGACGCTACTGTACTCAATAGTGTCACGGTCACTTATGAAGTTTTATTTCACATAGTGCAATGAGACATCATAAAGGGGCTATGTTGGGGCTGGTGAAAGGCTTTTGATCCATGAAATTGGAGTCACCATTTCCATCCTTGGATTAAACCTGAGTACCTTTCATTGTGTAGGTGCTGTACAACACTTCCTGGTTAAGTGTTTACCCTGTGAATTCAGTATACAAATCCAAAGTCAACAAACTGCTGATAACATTATCATATCTTGCTTCCGGTCTTGTCTCCACTAAAATTTGCTTGACTGTTCATCCTCACACAGTTGTTCAACATTAATTTAAGAATCTGCTGACAATATTTGATCCCAACTGGTACTCAAAAACTGTCCATCACCATTCAGGACATTTGCTTCTTTCGAGTCTAATTAATGCTGCAGCGAGGAAGCGGCTGGAGGTAGTGGAGATGTCCTGTCTAAGGGCAATGTGTGGTGTAAATATTATGCAGAAAATTCGGAGTGTGGAAATTAGGAGGAGGTGTGGAGTTACTAAAAGTATTTGTCAGAGGGCTGAAGAGGGGTTGTTGAGGTGGTTTGGTCATTTAGAGAGAATGGATCAAAGTAGAATGACTTGGAGAGCGTATAAATCTGTAGAGGAAGGAAGGCGGGGTAGAGGGTGTCCTCGAAAAGGTTGGAGGGTAATATTTTGTGAAGGGATTCAGGGAAACCAGTTAATTGATTTATTCTCAGCTGTTGTATCTGAGCACCTCTGCAAAGACAGTGATTATGCATGAGTGAGGTGAAAGTGTTAAATGATGATGAAAGTATTTTCTTTTTGGGGATTTTCTTTCTTTTTGGATCACCCTGCCTCGGTGGGAGACGGCCGACTTGTTGAAAAAAAAAAAGTTAAGATATAAATGTTACCTTGCTCACACTCCAACAGCGCTTGACGTGCTGTTGGAGTGTGAGCAAGGACTCAAGTCTGGCAGGCCGGACTTGAGTCCTGGAAATGGGAAGTACAGTGCCAGCACTGAAGGACGGGTGTTAATGTTGCAGTTTATAACTGTAGTGTAAGTGCACCTCTGGCAAGACAGTGATGGAGTGAATGATGATGAAAGTTTTTCTTTTTCAGGTCACATTGCCTCAGTAGGAGATGGCCGATGTGTTTAAAAAAATTTAAGATACTACAGTGGTACCCAAAGTTTCATACAGCTCCCATCTCGAAAAATTATGTAAGTGTATTATTGTAAGTGCTTTTGTAAGTGTATTTTTATGGGTCTGAAACGGACTAATCTAATTTAAATTATTCCTTATGGGATCAAATTCGTTCGGTAACGGCACTCAAACAGCTTTCTGGAGCGAATTATGGCCGAAACTCGGGGTACAACTGTAGTACAGTCATCCCTTGGTTTTCAATTGTCTCAGTTTTCACCGATTTTGGTTTTAGCTGACTTTTTTCCCGGAAAAATTGTCTCAGTTTTCAACGATCGTATGGGACCTGTCCACCAGTGCCGCACACATACAAAGGCCGTAGGCATGCCACCCATGCACCCCCACTCACATTGTAACGCAGTCTAGCATTGTTTATGCTAGAGTGAATATCATCCCAGGAGATCCTACAAAACATTTATTAACAATTCATTGTTTTTGGCCCTTGATTATTGTGTGTGACTACTAAATAAGCTACCATGGGCCCAAAGAAAGGTCCTAGTGCCAGTCCTTTGGTAAAGAAAGTGAGAAACACGATGGAGTTTAAGTGTAGCAGACATGCAGGGAGTGTAGCATGCATGCAGGGAGTGTAGCATGTATGCAGGGAGTGTAGCATGTATGCAGGGAGTGTAGCAGGCAGGGAGGGAGTGTAGCAGGCAGGGAGGGAGTGTAGCAGGCATGCAGGGAAGTGACCCCAGATAAGGACTTGGTACCTGAATACCTTATGGAAGGGGATTCACCTTCCAAAAAATAGTGTCTCTTCCCATTCCCCTCTTCCCTCTCTTCCTTCCAGCAACATCAGTCTTCAATAAAGGTAAGTGCCACATAGAGTTCATTCATTTGTGCATGTAAATCTATCTTTAAGGCCCCCCCAATTTTTTTTTTCCAAAATTCTGGGTTTCTGGAACGGATTAATTGAATTTCTATTATTTCTTATGGGGAAAATAGTTTTGGTTTTCACCGATTTTGGTTTTAGCTGATCCATCTGGAACGGATTACAATTGAAAACCAAGGGATGACTGTATATAGCAAAATAGGATGATTTGGAGGGTGTATAAATCTGTAGTGGAGGGAAGAAGGGGTAGAGGTCATCGTAGGAAAGATTGGAGGGAGGGGGTAAGAGAGGTTTTGTGTGTGTGGGGCTTGGACATACAGCAGGCATGTGTGAGCGTGTTAGATAGGAGTGGAGAAAAATGTTTTTGGGGCTTGACAAGCTGTTGGAGTGTGAGCAGGGTAATATTTTGTGAAGGGATTCAGGGAAACCGGTTAGCCAGACCTGAGTCCTGGAGGTGGGAAGTACAGTGCCTGCACTCTAAAGGAGGGGTTGGGATATTTGCTGTTTGGAGGGACATCTGAGCTATTGCATCTGCACACCTCTGACAAGACAGTGATAGTGTGAATGATGGTGAAAGTGTTTCTTTTTTGGGTCACAATACCTTGCTGGGAGACAACCAGCGTGATAAAACAGAAAATTAAGGCATCTTGGCATTTTTATTAATAATTTACCTTTTTTTAATTGGTGCTGCATGACCCATAGCCGAATAATGAACGACCCATAAGAATTTTGAGGATCTCCTTCCTTTCCGTGGATCAAACATTTACCTCCCCCTCCTATTCCACTGCAGCCACATTTCTCTGGCACAATATGACTTACGAGTTTAGTGCTTCCCCATGAATATAATTAAGTTCTACTTTATTATAATGAAGGGGAAGCACTAAACCCACATGGGACATATAGCAACTTCAGAAATGGAAAGCAAATCAGGTTCGATCCAAGGAAGGGAATTATTATTTATTACATACTATTATTATTATTATTATTACTATTGCTAGTACAGTGGACCCCCGCCTAACGAGCAAAATTCATTCCAGAAGACTGCTCAAGTGCCATTACCGAACGAATTTACTTCCTTAAGAAATAATGTCACGTAGGTTAGTCTATTTCAGACCCCTAAAAATACACTTCCACAAGCACTTACAATATTATACTTACATAATTGTACGATTTCCGGGGTGCTCGTTAGGCGGGGGTCCACTGTATTATTATTACTAAGTAAGGCAGTTTATAAAATGAGTTAGATCAGGGAAAATGCATTAATAACTGTATATTTTGGTAAGAAAGTGCATTCACATACTAGTCTACTTGGATTATTATAATCATAACTAGGAGCTAAACCTGTATGGTAATCTATCTTGAGGTTGTTTGGGGGTCAACGCCCTGAGACCCGGTCCATGACCAGGCCTCGTGGTGGATCAGGGACTGATCAACCAGGCTGTTACTGATGGCCACATGTAGTCCAGTGTAGGAACCAAAGCCCGGGTGATCAGGTACTGACTTTAGGTGAATGTCCAGAGACTTCTTGAAGACAGGCAGGGGAGTCTTGAAGACAGCCAGGTCTTGAAGACAGCCAGGGGAGTCTTGAAGACAGCCAGGGAAGTCTTGAAGACAACCAGGGGTCTTGAAGACAGCCAGGGGAGTCTTGAAGACAGCCAGGGGTCTTGAAGACAACCAGGGGTCTTGAAGACAGCCAGGGGAGTCTTGAAAGACAGCCAGGGGAGTCTTGAAGACAGCCAGGGGTCTTGAAGACAACCAAGGGTCTTGAAGACAGCCAGAGGAGTCTTGAAGACAGCTAGGGGGTTTTGAAGACAGCTAGGGGGTTTTGAAGACAGCCAGGGAAGTCTTGAAGATAACCAGGGGTCTTGAAATCAGCCAGGGGTCTATTGGTAATCCCCCTTATGTATGCTGGGAAGCTGCTGAACAGTCTTGGACCCCTGACACTCAGTAAGTTTATTCAGGTATACACAAATACAGTTGCATAGATTATCATACATAGCAGCATATGTGTAGAGAACCTGGGATTATTATTATTATAATCATGGGGAAGCGCTAAACCCATAGGATTATACAGCGCCTGTGGGGGAAAGAATATGGAAGGTATTCAGGCTTAATTCAGGTAACTGGAGCATAGATCCAATTCTCTAGACCTGAGATAACCCAAAAAAGTCAGACAGTAACTTACTTCCATTGGGGTCCCTATTGCTTTCTTAGTGTACTAACAACTCCCCTGCTTCACATTGGGTGGCTGTTGACCACCTGCCGAGTGTTTTACATTATTTTATGCCTAACAATGCTCTATTACCAGTAAAAATTATCCTCGTACAGCATAAATAAAAAGAATAGTATTTTGAAGTTTAGAAGACCTTGCAGTTGGTGAGAATTAGCGAGACTCCACATTCTGGAGCACGATTTTTTGATTCAAGAGTTTTAATGAAGTTTTGGGCATGATTCATTGAGGACAGCGTTATACTGAATACAGTGGTCCCTCGGTTTTCGCCGAAAATTTGTTCCAGAATGCTGCTCAAGTGCCATTACCGAACGAATTTACTTCCTTAGAAATAATGTCACGTAGGTTAGTCTATATCAGACCCCCAAAAATACACTTGCAACAGCACTTACGAAAATACACTTACATAAATGTTCGAGTTTGGAGACGCACGAAAACCGAGGGACCACTGTACACTCGAAGTTGATATAGTTGCTGTACGTGCTGCTGAGTGAAAATAACGAAGATAGGAGCTGAGAAGGAAGTGTGAGGACTGAAATAAGAGGTTGGCGCCAGAGGTCAGCAGACAACCAGCACTTTGTTGACGCTTTTCACACCCTGGTAGGTATAGCGTTTTATTTTGATTATAATTGTAATAATATTGATGTTTCTTGCTGGTGAGGGGGTTCTTGATCCAGGGATTTGGATCTGGGCTCTAATTCCATGAATTAAGCTAGATTGCCTTCCACCCCCTCCTCCGACAGGTTCTGTGTAATCCCTACGGATTTAGCGCTTCCCTATGATAATTAATGTTTCTTGCACGATTTTTTCTTTTAAAAATTTGTCTTCCATAATGTGTGTAAATTAGGCCTATCCCTAAAACAGGCCTAGCCCCTCCAAAAACGTCTCCTAGCCTCCCAAAATAGGCCTTCTAGTCCCTCCAAAATAGGCCTCCTAGCCCCTCCAAAACAGGCCCCTAGTCCCTCCAAAATAGGCCTCCTAGCCTCCCAAAATAGGCCTAGCTCCCCTCCTAACCAGCTACAAAGTCCCTCCCATTATAGAAATTCTGTTGCTATCCCTGAACGGGTGACAGGTTTGATCCAAGGAAGAGGAGGGCTAAGTCCCCCCCCCTCACCAAAGAACTACCCTTCTATACTCGCCTATAAATCACACCAGAAGCCAGGAGCTGTGACTCGACCCTTGCAGGCACAAATACGTGAGTACGCTATGTAACCCTATTCCGTTTTCTATGCATATTTACTCTTATTTTATATTTAGCATTTAAATTTTAGTTTAAGACAGTTCAAGCCTGGTCATGGACCGGGCCGAGGGGGCGTTGACCCCCTGGAACCCCCCTCCAGGTATACAAGATGGATGTTTACATTATGCCAACCCTTAACCCTTAAACGGTCCAAACGTATATATACGTTCTTACCACTACTGCCCTGAATATTTCGAAAAAAAAAAAAATTTTTTATAGAAATGAAGAGCACATTTTTTTAAGTGTTAAAGAATTAAAAAAAAAAAATCTAGGGTCAGTAGTTACCGAGATATAAGGAGGAGAAGTTGGCACTGGATGCTCACCTGACAGCAACAGGAGTCCTGCTGCTTGCAGAATCGTTGCCGATATACCTTTTTTTCTCATTTATTTATTATTTTATATAATTTTTATGTTCTGATAATTACAATTTGTAGTAGTTCTTGTGATTTCATAGCCAATCTGTGTTCTAAGCTATCGGCATAGGTTCCACAGACTGGTTTAAGTCCTATCTTAGCAACAGGAAACAAATTGTCAAAAATCAACAAAACGGAATCAGAACCACTGCCGATAGCATGTGGAGTTCCCCAAGGTTGTATTCTGGGTCCTTTATTATTCCTGTGTTATGTAAATGATATGCCCATCAGTATCAAGTGCAAACTTCTACTGTATGCAGGTTAAGACCCACAAGATATAGCTAATGTATTAACACTGGAACTGAAGTCCTGCAGCAATTGGTTAGTAGACAACAAACTATCGTTACATCTAGGGAAAACAGAAGCCATATTCTTTGGCACGAAATATAAACTGAGCAGGGTAAATAATTTTAATGTCCGGTGTAATGGGGAATCCATCACTTCAGTTTTCTCAGTAAAATATCTGGGAATCCCCTTTGACCCATGCATGTCAGGAGAATTGATTGGTAACACTGTAGTAAAGAAAGCGAATGCCAGACTGAAGTTCCTCTACAGACAAGCACAGTGTCTACCTACTGAGGCTCGCAGGACCCTATGTCTAGCCCTTAAACAATGTCATATGGACTACGCTTGCTCTTCATGGTACTCTGCCTTGACAAAAAAACTGAAAGATAAGCTGCAAATCACCCAGAACAAAATGGTAAGATTCATCCTGGACCTGGGTCCAAGAGAGCATGTAGGCCAGGATGAATTACAACAATTGGATATGCTGAATATTGAAGACAGAGTAAAACAACTTAAATTAAATAAAGTTTATAAAATTGCTCACAAACAGTGTCCAGAATATCTTGCTGCCAATTTTGTCAAGGCTGGGAACCAAAGCAGTCATAGTACTAGGGGCAGAGAGCACAACTTTGTAGTTCCCACAGTTAGTGGCCAGGCTTCAAACACCTTTTATTGTACAGCAATAAAGGAATGGAACAGACTGCCTGCACATGTCAAAGCCAGTCATAGCATGAGCCAGTTCAAGAAGAGAACCAAAAGATACCTAATGAATGTAGTGACAGAAAGGGAGGAGAATGATTTTTTATTTTTTTAGCTAACACACATGTATATGTAAATAACTCTTTTTACCTTATTCCTAGTATACATATATCCTTTATAATATAATAACATATATATCCTAGAATGTAAAATATTAAAGTATAAAAAGGACCCCAATGGAAATAAGTCACTCTGTCTGACTTTTTTGGGTTATCCTGGGTTCTCTACACATATGCTGCTATGTATGATAATACGTATATGTAAATGTATTTGTGTATACCTGAATAAACTTACTTACTTACTTACTTATACAGTGGAACCCCGGTTTACGATGTTATCACCTTACGTTATTTTCGGTAACCGATATTTATAACGTAAGAAATTTGTTTGTGGTTTACGATGTTTGCTTCGTTTACCGACATTCGCACGGACCTGTCCGCTTGGCGCCCAGCTGACGCGCACTCCAGGGAGCGCCAGTGCTATTGTTTACAAGCGAGAGCGACCACCCACCCACACCCACGCATTCATACCAGTATATTGTCATTATTCCACTGCTGTTTTAGTGCTTGCAACTGCTAAATAAGCTACCATGGGTCCAAGGAAAGATCCTAGTGCTAAGCCTGTGGCAAAGAGGAACAGAAATATATGTACGATAGAAGTGAAGAAGGAGATAATAGAAAAATATGAAAGTGGAGTGCGTATCAGTGAGCTAGCCAGGCTGTATGGTAAACCCTATTCTACCATCGCTACCATTGTGGATAAGAAATATTCAAGTAAAATCAAGGAAGCTGTTGTTGCAAAAGGTGCATCTGTGATCACAAAACAGAGACCACAAGTGGTGGAAAATGTGGAAAGGTTGTTGTTGGTGTGGATTGTTATGGGGTATTATGGACTTGTTATGGGGGCTATGGAACCCAGCATGTATTGTTGTTTTGGAACCGATATTTATAACGAAGAAATTTGTTTGTGGTTTTCGATGTTTGCTTCGTTTACCACATTGACCGGGCCTGTCCCTTTTGGGGGGGCCCGCTGAGCGCACTCCAGGGAGCGCGGCTATTGTTTACAAGCGAGAGCGACCACCCACCCACACCCACGCATTCATAC
>WNWK01016494.1:5000-25661 GCA_009830355.1 Cherax destructor
GCATTTTCTTCCAAAACAGGCCTGTTTCATCACACTTAAACACTTGTTGGGGAGGAATTGTTCAGCTCTACTGAACCCTGGAATTCATGCACAAATTTTTCAGCTGCACGTTTGTCTGAGCTGGCTGCCTCACCATGTCTCACAACACTGTATGCCACTACGTTTCTTAAACTTGTCAAACCAGCCTTTGCTGGCTTTAAAATCACTTGCCTCACCACTGGTTGCAGGCATTGTCTTGACAAGATCTGCGGGCAACTTCCTTGCATTTTCACAAATTATCGTCATGGAAATACTATCACCTGCTCTCTGTTTTCATGGATCCACACCAACAACAACTTCTCAACCTCATCCACTGTTTTCGATCTATTTTTCATTAACATATCAACCCCTTTTGCAACATTAGCTTCCTTGATCTCATTTCTCTTTGCCAGGATAGAGCTGATAGTAGAGGTTTTGTATCTGGCAAGATCCCACTGCCTCATATATTTCTATAATCTCTTTCTTCAGTTCGATGGTGTTCCTCACTTTCTTTACCACAGGGGTGCCACTAGGAAGCTTCTTTGGACCTATGGTGACTTATTTCACAGTGACAGTCACTAAACCACCAAAAAAACACCAAATGTAGTGTGAATGTTTGAAAGAGCGCGCTAGGTAATGTTCTCTCAATGGTAAACAACGCTTCACTGGCGGCGTCCTGCGTAGGCGCGGAGCAGGCGGACAGGTCTAATATGTTACGAAACACGAGCCATTTTATGATTCTCGAAATTGAAAAAAGCTTACGAAACACGATGTTTACGAAATAAGAACCTTACGAAACTCGGGGGTCCACTGTATTTGTTATTGTGAATAACTGTAAATAAGTTGTGTAAGCAAAATAGTGATAAGAAAATTTATGTAATGATTGTGAAATACTTAGTGAGTGAATATTTGAAAAGCAGCACTTATATTGGTCTCACAGGCCATAAAAGTTATTTGGAAAAAAAAATAAAATTGATAAGAAAACAACTTCAAGAAAGAAAAAGAAAATTACTGGCCAACCGGCAGTCACCGATGTTGCCGGCATCAGTTCATTTTTCGTCAACTTCAATCCTCCATATCTCGGTGAGTATTGATCGCAAAAATGTATTTTTTAGCCTATTAGATTTAGAAAAAAAAAAACTCATTTCATAAGAATTTTTTTTTTTTTTTTAAATTCGTGGACCCTGAGAACGAGTTTCAGAGAGACCCCTTGGACCCTGAAAGGGTTAAAGCCAGCCTGATTTATTTCCATTGGGTCCACAAGCATTCACAGAGAAAAGCATTAGACATGACCCAAGCCTTTCATGAAGGGACATTTTATTCTCTAAAATTTATGACATTATCTTGTGTTAAGAGTGGTATCAAACATGTAATTTGTCAATAAATAGCATTAGTCTGTTGAAGTCTTATTTTTATCCTAAAAAAAATTGTTCTGGCTGAATAGCTGAATTGAATATACATATGTTTTCAGAAGAATGGAAGACTACTTGCGAATAGAGAAGCTTGGAGAAGGTACCTATGGAGTGGTATACAAAGCTAAGAACAAGAAGACAGGCAAGTTTGTGGCCATGAAAAAAATCAGATTAGAAAACGAGGAGGAAGGTGTTCCATCTACTGCAATTCGAGAAATATCCTTATTGAAAGAGCTTCAGCATCCCAACATTGTTTTGTAAGATATAATACAGTATTAAAATTTTGCTTAAATGTACAGTATATATGTATATGAATGTGCATGTGTACATGCATGAATGCAACATCTTAGCTTTCACTTTACAACCCCATCTATAAATATGTTAAATAATCTCACTCCTACATATTTATATTTATTTATTTATTAAGATTTTTTATGTCATAGGTTCTACTTGTCGAAAAGGATTATTTTAATTTAATCTTTTCATCAATAGGTTGGAAGATGTTCTAATGCAAGAGAGTAAACTTTTCCTAGTATTCGAGTTCCTCAATATGGACCTAAAGAAGTATGTCGACTCTTTTGAGTCTGGCAAGTACCTGGACAGAAAACTTGTAAAATCTTACTGTTATCAGGTAAGGAGTAAATGCTTTTAACTTCTCAGTGTCATGTATCCCAAATATTTTGAAAAAAAAAAAAAAAGGAAAATCTAACAATATTTTTGGCCATTATCTGAGGCCATTTTCAGCAAAGTATGATAGGAAGTGGTTGCTTGTATTGTGGCAGTATGATTTTTGGATGTCAGAAAGGAGTTTGGTGACTGCCTCAGGGTAGGCTTGAGGTATTTAGTTACTGCAGAGCATAATCACTCAAGGTGTATGATACTCAGTCCATGGGAAATGGAGTTTGGAATTTTTTTAGATTTGATTAATATCTTTCTTGTATAACTACAGTTTTGGTTGCAAATGGGTGTAGAATTCTTTGGGTAAGTTTGATATTCCTTTTTCCCTTCATTTGTTTAAATAGAGGAGCATTCCCATCAACATCTGGCTTATCTTTTTTGTTCCTTAATCCAATGTTCTCAGATTGATAGGCATTTGCTGTTATTCTTCATTTATTAAGTCAGTTTAAAGTCACCTCACATCATAAAAATCTTTGAAAGAGTGATGAGACGGCAGATTACAAATTTCGTGGACCGGCACAACCAGCATAACACGAACCAGCATGGTTTTAGAGCAGGACAATCATGCCTTGCCACAGCTACTGAACCATTGACAGAATTACGGAGGCATTGGAAGACGACCAAAACACAGATGTGATTTACACAGATTTTGCAAAGGTGTTTTGACAAATGTGATCATGGAATTATAGCACACAAAATGAGGGCCATGGGCATTATGGGAAAGGTAGGCAGATGGATTTTCAGGTTCCTAACACACAGAACACAAAAGTAGTAGTAAACAGAGCAAGATCCAGCATCAGCGAGGTCAAAAGCTCAAGTGCCCCAAGGCACTGTTTGGCACCTCTGCTGTTTCTCATCCTCATAGCACATAGATAAAAACACCTGTCACACTTTTGCATCATAAGTAAGTAAGTAAGTTTATTCAGGTATACACAAATACATTTATATACATTATCATACATAGCAGCATATGTGTAGAGAACCTAGGATAACCCAAAAGAGTCATCATTTGCAGATGACACTAAAATAAGCATGAAAGTTACTACGGTAGAGGACACTGAAAATTTTCAGTAAGACATAAGCAGGGTTTTCCAGTGAGCAGTGGAGAACAAAATGACGTTCAATGGTGATAAGAAGTTCCAGCTGCTTAGGTATGGAAAGAATGAAGAACTCAAAGGAACACTACAGTGGACCCCGCCTAACGAGCAAAATTCATTCCAGAAGCCTGCTCAGTGCCATTACCGAACGAATTTACTTCCTTAAGAAATAATGTCACGTAGGTTAGTCTATTTCAGACCCCCAAAAATACACAAGCACTTACAATATTATACTTACATAATTGTACGATTTCCGGGGTGCTCGTTAGGCGGGGGTCCACTGTATATGCAAAACTCAAGAGGGTCACCAAATAGAATGAAAGGAACACATAAAAGACCTGGGAATAATTGTGTCAGCTGACCTTTCTTTTAAAGACCATAACAAGACAAAGATCACGACAGCCAGGAAGATGACAGGGTGGGTATTGAGAACTTTCAAAACAAGGGAAACAATGCCGATGGTGAGACTTCAAATCGCTAGTGTTCCCTCATTTAGAATATTGCTCAGTGCTGATGGCCCCGTTCAAAGAAGGAGAAATATCAGAGCTTGAACAAATACAGAGATGGTTTACGGCTTGCATTGAGCCAGTAAAGCACCTAAATTACTGGCAACGCCTTCAAGTCTTGAACATGTACTCTCATTTTAGAGGAGGAGGAGAGAGAGAGATACATGATAATATATATGTACCTGGAAAGTACTCGAGGGCCTGGTCCCAAATTTGCACACTGCCATAACAACATACTGGAGTGGGAGATATGGGAGGAAGTGTAAAATAAACCCAGTGAGGAGCAGGGGTGCGGTGGGGATAATAAGGGAACACTATATCAACATCTGGGGTCCCAGACTATTCAACATCTTACCAGAAGATACAGTGGACCCCCGGTTTACGTAATTAATTCGTACCAGAATGCTGTTCAAGTGCCGTTACCAAACAAATTTGTTCCCATAAGGAATACAAACTCGAACAATTATGTAAGTGTATTTTTGTAAGTGCTTTTGCAAGTGTATTTTTTGGGGGTCTAAAAGGACTAGTCTAATTTACATTATTCCTTATGGGAATAAATTCGTTTGGTAATGGCACTTGAACAGCATTCTGAAATGAATAAATTACGAAAACCGGGGTCCACTGTAATGTAAATTAGATTAGTCCTTTTAGACCCCAAAAATACACTTACAAAAATACACTTACATAATTGTTCGAGTTTGGAGCAGTACGTAAACTGGGGGTCCACTGTATCAGAAACACGGCTGGAACAAGTGTAGAAGCCTTCAAGAGGAAACTGGACAAGTATCTTCACCAGGTGCCAGATCACCCAGGCTGTGATGGATATGTGGGGCAGCAGGCCTCCAGCAGCAACAGCCTGGTTGACCAGGCAAGCACCAGACGAGTCTGGCCCATGGCCGGGCTCCAAGAGTAGTGAAACTCGAAACTTCAGAGGTAGTATATCAAAGGTAAGGTATATCAGGTATACCTTTGTTTTTTATCATACAACACATCATCTCAGCAATAAATTTTAAATTTTCTTTGCAAAGAATTACTCAACTTCTGTCTCTCAGGGAAATTTAACTACTAACAATGCCTTCTCTCAATTTTTTTGCACAGTTTGCAACCAAAAGACTTATAAATCCCAAACACAATGAATTTTCTACAGATCACCACATACCAACATGGCTAACTTGGGTGATGTTCTTAAAGACCTAATCATGAAAAAATACACTAAATAAGCACCACATAATTGCTGGAGACTTTAACCCTTTGGGGGTCCAAGGGGTCTCTCTGAAACTCGTTCTCAGGGTCCATGAATTTAAAAAAAAAAAAATATTTTTTCCTATGAAATGATAGAGAATCTTTTTCCGATCATAGCGCCACAAAAATTATGAAATTTGATCGAAAACTAACGGAATTATGCTTTTGCGAAGTTAGTGGTATCCATGACAATTACGCATCGACGATTTCGCCCACTTTGAGCCCTATTTTCGGCAAATTTCAATGTTTCAGTCTACTAAAATTATAGCTATTTCGCTAGAACTTTATTTCTTCTATCGATTGAGTACAAGAAACCGCCTATTTACCAATATCAACTACCCAAAATAGTGGTCAGAAAAGGGAAATTTGGCCAATTTCACACAAATTTCAGACGATGCCAATTTCAAAATAGGGTCCATAATAAACAAGGCAGACATTCCTGGCACTAAAATAACATCTCTGTTCATTAGTCATGTCTCCAGGCCCCTCTTACATTACTTTTGCTTTCCATTTTGAATTTTTATTCTCACAAAAAATAGATTTACTGTTATGTATACAACTGCATCATTGTAAAAATGGTATAAATAATATCAGCGCACTTTTGTAAGAATATTAGACTCTCCAGTTGATGTGTATTGGACGCATGGTGTGATTTGTTTACTCTTGAACATCGGCCAAAATCGAACATTTTCGCTACTTTGCGCTCAGTTTCAAGGTACTTGTCATCGTGAAACCAGTCAAAATTATCTCTATTTCTGTAATATATCATCTATTCTATAAAATGAGACTAAGAAAATGAGAATACAAGCATAAATACCATACGAAAATAGACTGCAAAATCGCTGTTTTAAACCAAAAACACGGTCAGTTTTTTTTTCCTCATTATGCACTGTGGTGTGCAGGAATTTTTATACTGCGCACACTGACCGCCTGAGCCCATTCTATCACATCTAGGCCTAACAGCCTGTTTCTGCTTGATTTGAGGGCGCTAGAATTTAGGCGTACTAGTACGTCAATAACCACAGTGCGTAAAACGTACTTGTACGACCATAACCCCGAAAGGGTTAATTAAAGCCTCATTCAATCAAAACCTGCAAATAGTTGATTTGTAAAACATGTATAATTGCTTGTCATCAACATCATTTACCAAACCTACAAGAATTACTGAGAGACCAGCATCTTCACTTGACCAAATCTGAACAAATAAAATAGCTCCTCTGAAAGTAGGCATTTATCGCAAGGGGTTCCTGGAGATAAAAGGTAGTCAAGGGAAACACTCAGGTGGATGGTGACTGGTATATTGACGGAGTCTGTGAGGAGGAGTACTTCAGCACCACCTGCTAGGCCTACGTACTTCCAAGGACTGAGAGTGGGCGCTTGGGGAAGCGTCCACAAGCGCGGGCCTCTGACGTCACAAGTAACAAAGGGATCAGACATATAACAGCTAGGATTACTTATAATACACTACACAAGTGTATACATATTACTGACATGACACATTATCAACAATACAATCCTACCTTCCTGAATGTCACCACAAAATTACAACTTAAAGTATTAAAATCTAATCCTTGCTCTGTGGTCAGGCATACCTGGAGTGGGTTTCAGGGGCCAGCTTTCCCTTGGCCTAGTACGTGACCAGGCGTCGTGATGGATCAGGGTCTGATCAACCAGGCTGTTATTGTTGGCCTCACATAAACCAAAGTACAAAGCATAGCCTGGCTGGTCAGGTACTGACTTTAGGTGCCTGTCCAGCTCCTAGAAGACAGCCAGGGGTCTATTGGTAATCCCCCTTATGTATGCTTGGAGGCAGTTGAACAGTCTTGAACCCCTGACACTTATTGTGTTGTCACTTAGTGTACTCGTGGCTCCTCTGCTTTTCATTGGGGGGATGTTGCAATGCCTGCCCAGTCTTTTGCTTTCATAGGGAGTGATTTTCGTGTGCAGATTTGGGACTAGTCCATTTAGGATTTTCCAAGTGTGTATTATCATGTATTTTTCTCACTTGCATTCAGGGAGTAGAAATCAAAGGACTTCAACCATTTGAGTAATTTAGGTGCTTATTCGTGCTGTGAAAGTTCTCTGTATATTCTCAAGGTCTGCAATTTTCCCTGCCTGGAAAGGGGCAATTAGTGTACAGCAGTATTCCAGCTGCCTAAGAGAACAAGCAATTTGAAGTGAATTATCATGGGCTTGGCATCTCTAGTTTTGAAGGTTCTCATTATCCATCCTATCATTTTCCTGGCAGATGTGGTAGAGATATTGTTGTGATCTTTGAAAGTGAGATTCTCTGACATTATCACTCCCATGTCCTTCACATTAGTTTTTCGCTCTATTGTGTAGTTGGAATTTGTTTTATTCTCCGATCCAGTTTTTATTTCCCTGAGTTTTCCATAGCGGAGTAATTGAAATTTGTCTTCATAGAACTTTATATTGTTTTCTGCGGCCATTTAAAGATTTGGTTAATATTTACGTGGAGATTTGCAGTGTCTTTGATGGAGAATCAGTGAATAAATTTACCATAGTAGTAGTTAACACTGATCAGTAGTTAATAATGATCAGTACATTTGTGTGTGCATGTATTCCTATAGAAACAACCTCTGCAATGCTTTTTCTTTTTAAAAAATAAACAGGTCACAACAGCGAGACTTAAATGTCCATGGTCAATTAACAGTACCCTCAGATCCATTGACAAAAAACATAACTAAAAAAAATACAGACTGGGCATTAATTTCCCCAAAATATGTTAACACTTATTAAGGTAATAGAGGAATGCTAACAAGTGTATTATGCTGACAGGCTAAATGAAAAAAAAAATTTGCTAAGACCAAGGATATTATACTCAGACAAATGAACCTCCCTTTCCAATTTCTGAAACAGTAAAAGAACAAAATAACTTTGCAAATAAAGGATCAAAATTAGCCAGCATAATCTCAAAATACTATGCTCAAGTAAGAAACGACCCTAGTGATGCTTACTTAAGCTCTTTACCTCTCCTCAAGACGTAACTTCACTGAAATTTGCTTAACCCTTTCAGTGTCGGTCCCGTTATACAGCTGCTTTGAAGCCAGTGTCAGTCCCATAGTACAGTGCCATGAGCTCAGCTCGCTCAGATAATCTGAGAGTGGTAAATCTGGGCCTAGATATGAGAGAATGGGTCTATGCAGTAAGTGTGCACCACATAAAAAAATCCTGCAGCACGAAGTGCATAATGAGAAAAAAAACTAACCGTGTTTTTGGTTTAAAACTGACTTTGTGGTGTATTTTTGCATGGTTTTTATAGCTGTATTCTCGTTTTTTTTGTCTTATTTGCTAGAATGGAAGATATATTACAGAAATAGAGATAATTTTGATTGGTTTCAGGACTGAAAGTAGTGTGAAATTGAGCTCAAAGTAGTGGAAATGTTCGGTTTTTGTCAATATTCCAGAGTACACTTGTCCAATATGCATCCAGCTTGGCAGTCTACTATGCATTTAGGAATGCACTGACATTATTTATACAATTATTACAATAAGGTAGTAGTCTACAAAACAGTAAATCTTCTATTTTTTGTGCGAATAAAAATTCTAAATGGAAAGCAAGCGGGGCCTGGAAACCTGACTAAGGAACAGAGGGAATGTTTTTTTAGTGCCAGGAATGTCTACATTGTTTATTCTGGATGCTATTTTTAAATTGGCAATTTTTTAATTTTGTGTGAAATTGGCCAAATTACTGATTTCTAATCACTTCATTGGGTAATTGAAATTGGTAAATGGGCAGTTTCTTGTACTCAATCAATAGAATAGAAGGAATACTAGCGAAATAGCTATGAGATTGGTCGTCTAGAATAAAGGAATACAGTAGTCCCCAAATTTGCAGGTGTTACGTTCCAAGACCACCCGTGTATTTGGAAAAACTGTGAATTCTGGACGCGGTTTAAAAAAATGCCTATAAATGTCTTTTTTAATCCTTAAACGGTCCAAACGTATAGTATACGTTAGTACTGCTACTGCCCCAAACGTATATTTACGTTTTATTTTTCCTGCCTCCAAATTTGGCATGATTGGCCTGAGATGCCTGGTCAGCATAGAATGGGTCTTAACACTCGGTGTGCACCATATTAAAAAAATCTGGGACCATTTAGTACCTTGTGGGAGCACCAGTTAAATTGAGCGCCAGCTAGAGCAAACACTGTGGCAAACACCAAGGATTCACTGATGTCATGTCATATTAACAATCCCCTTTTGAAGTGGAAAGAGATGTCGGCAGGCTGGCAGGCCAGCTGGTTGCCTGCCTGCCTGGCCACCTGGCTGGCCAGCAGCTGGCTGGTCAGCTGGGTACCTGATTGGCTGTCTATCTCTGTCTCTATCTCACAGGAACACATACGTAAATACAATAATACATAGTGTAAATTACCTAGGATAACTAAAAAAATCAATACAAAGTGATATAATGTGTTTGTGATCTGCGTAATACCAGTTGGTTCATGAGCTACTCTCTGAGACAGACAGACAGAAAGACAGACAGACACAGAAAGACAGACAGACACAGAAAGACAGACAGACACAGAAAGACAGACAGACACAGAAAGACAGACAGACACAGAAAGACAGACAGACACAGAAAGACAGACAGACACAGAAAGACAGACAGACACAGAAAGACAGACAGACACAGAAAGACAGACAGACACAGAAAGACAGACAGACACAGAAAGACAGACAGACACAGAAAGACAGACAGACACAGAAAGACAGACAGACACAGAAAGACAGACAGACACAGAAAGACAGACAGACACAGAAAGACAGACAGACACAGAAAGACAGACAGACACAGAAAGACAGACAGACACAGAAAGACAGACAGACACAGAAAGACAGACAGACACAGAAAGACAGACAGACACAGAAAGACAGACAGACACACAGAAAGACAGACAGACACACAGAAAGACAGACACACACAAAGACAGACAGACACACACAAAGACAGACAGACACACACAAAGACAGACAGACACACAGAAAGACAGACAGACACACAGAAAGACAGACAGACACACAGAAAGACAGACAGACACACAGAAAGACAGACAGACACGCAGAAAGACAGACAGACACGCAGAAAGACAGACAGACACGCAGAAAGACAGACAGACACACAGAAAGACAGACAGACACACAGAAAGACAGACAGACACACAGAAAGACAGACAGACACACAGAAAGACAGACAGACACACAGAAAGACAGACAGACACACAGAAAGACAGACAGACACACAGAAAGACAGACAGACACACAGAAAGACAGACAGACACACAGAAAGACAGACAGACACACAGAAAGACAGACAGACACACAGAAAGACAGACAGACACACAGAAAGACAGACAGACACACAGAAAGACAGACAGACACACAGAAAGACAGACAGACACACAGAAAGACAGACAGACACACAGAAAGACAGACAGACACACAGAAAGACAGACAGACACACACAAAGACAGACAGACACACACAAAGACAGACAGACACACACAAAGACAGACAGACACACACAAAGACAGACAGACACACACAAAGACAGACAGACACACACAAAGACAGACAGACACACACAAAGACAGACAGACACACACAAAGACAGACAGACACACAGACAAAGACACAAAGACAGACAGACACACACAAAGACAGACAGACACACACAAAGACAGACAGACACACACAAAGACAGACAGACACACACAAAGACAGACAGACACACACAAAGACAGACAGACACACACAAAGACAGACAGACACACACAAAGACAGACAGACAACACACAAAGACAGACAGACACACACAAAGACAGACAGACACACACAAAGACAGACAGACACACACAAAGACAGACAGACACACACAAAGACAGACAGACACACACAAAGACAGACAGACACACACAAAGACAGACAGACACACACAAAGACAGACAGACACACACAAAGACAGACAGACACACACAAAGACAGACAGACACACACAAAGACAGACAGACACACACAAAGACAGACAGACACACACAAAGACAGACAGACACACACAAAGACAGACAGACACACACAAAGACAGACAGACACACACAAAGACAGACAGACACACACAAAGACAGACAGACACACACAAAGACAGACAGACACACACAAAGACAGACAGACACACACAAAGACAGACAGACACACACAAAGACAGACAGACACACACAAAGACAGACAGACACACACAAAGACAGACAGACACACACAAAGACAGACAGACACACACAAAGACAGACAGACACACACAAAGACAGACAGACACACACAAAGACAGACAGACACACACAAAGACAGACAGACACACAAAAGACAGACAGACACACACAAAAGACAGACAGACACACACAAAGACAGACAGACACACACAAAGACAGACAGACACACACAAAGACAGACAGACACACACAAAGACAGACAGACAGACACACACAAAGACAGACAGACAGACACACACAAAGACAGACAGACAGACACACACAAAGACAGACAGACAGACACACACAAAGACAGACAGACAGACACACACAAAGACAGACAGACAGACACACACAAAGACAGACAGACAGACACACACAAAGACAGACAGACAGACACACACAAAGACAGACAGACAGACACACACAAAGACAGACAGACAGACACACACAAAGACAGACAGACAGACACACACAAAGACAGACAGACAGACACACACAAAGACAGACAGACAGACACACAAAAGACAGACAGACAGACACACACAAAGACAGACAGACAGACACACACAAAGACAGACAGACAGACACACACAAAGACAGACAGACAGACACACAAAGACAGACAGACAGACACACACAAAGACAGACAGACAGACACACACAAAGACAGACAGACAGACACACACAAAGACAGACAGACAGACACACACAAAGACAGACAGACAGACACACACAAAGACAGACAGACAGACACACACAAAGACAGACAGACAGACACACACAAAGACAGACAGACAGACACACACAAAGACAGACAGACAGACACACACAGACAGACAGACAGACACACACAGACAGACAGACACACACAGACAGACAGACAGACACACACAGACAGACAGACAGACACACAAAGACAGACACACACACACAAAGACAGACAGACACACGCTTCTATTTGATTATAATAATAATAATCTCCCTACAATATATTGTAGGGAAATAATAATTATAAATAATAATTGCTGTTGAGTGCTCTAAATGTCAGCTACCAAATACTGATGACGTTTAAAGTGTTCCAGATCAATTATTATAAATTATTATTATTCTAAAAATAATAAATGCTATTTTTGCATTTGTTCTTATAACAAGAGTGATTTAGGCATGTTTACCCTGATGTAAACATCTCATATGGCAGCGGTCCTGCTCTCTCACCCCTCATATAATATGGCATATATTATTCATTTCAGCATCTTTATTACAGTTCTAGGGTATTTATCATGTTTCTGATATCAATTTGGAATAAATGTAATAGATAGATAACCTTTATTTAGTACATTCATTACTTACTGCTTCCTTAACCTATTGAACCATGAACAATCATAAAACGCATGAAAACATAGTAAAATATTGTACTATATAGTACTACATACATGTTATACTGTAGTTTAATAACAAATAATGAACAAACAAAACACTCAGTGAGTGAGTGGTGGGTGGGCTGGCTTCTGGGTCGGAGGGAAGGTAGAAGGGACGCTCGGGTGGCGGGAAACTTAAATATGATTTGGTGGGTGGGAATTTGGCGGCTGGGAATTTAAGGCGGCCGGGACGCGAGTGTGTGAAGCCCGCGAAAGTAGAAAACGCGAAAGTTGAGGGATACCTGTATATTACTAAATGTAAAAGGAGAAACTTTCGTTTTTCCTTTTGGGCCACCCTGCCTCGGTGGGAAACGGCCGACGTGTTGAAAGAAAAGAATTTGTGAAAAGGCAAGGAAGTTGCACGCAGATCTTGTCAAGACAATGCCTGCAACCAGTGGTGAGGCGAGTGATTTTAAAGCCAGCAGAGGCTGGTTTGACAGGTTTAAGAAACGTAGTGGCATACACAATGTTGTGAGGCATGGTGAGGCAGCCAGCTCAGACAAACGTGCAGCTGAAAAATTTGTGCAGGAATTCCAGGGGTTCGTAGACACTGAAAAATTCGAACCCCAACAAGTGTTTAATTGTGATGAAACAGGCCTGTTTTGGAAGAAAATGCCAAAGAGGACCTACATTACTCAGGAGGAAAAGGCACTGCCAGGACACAAGCCTATGAAAGACAGGCTAACTCTTATGATGTGTGCCAATGCCAGTGGTGATTTTAAAGTGAAGCCTTTACTGGTGTATCACTATGAAAATCCCAGACCCTTCAAGAATCACAGTGTTGATAAGAATAATTTGTGTGTGCATTGGAAGGCTAACACCAAGGCATGGGTCACTACGGAGATTTTCAAAGAATGGGTGACTGGAGTGTTTGGCCCTAGTGTGAAGAAATACCTCTTGGAAAAGAAAGTGCCACTCAAGTGCCTCCTGGTACTGGACAATGCTCCTGCTCACCCTCACAACTTGGAAGTCTTTGTCTGACAAGTTCAATTTCATCAGAGTGAAGTTCTTGCCTCCTAACACCACTCCTCTCATCCAGCCCATGGACCAGCAGGTCATTGCAAACTTCAAGAAACTGTACACCAAAGCAGTGTTTCAGAAGTGCTTTGATGTGACCTCAGACACTGCATTGACCCTAAGAGAGTTCTGGAAAGATCACTTCGATATCATGCATTGCATATGCCTTATAGGTAATGCTTGGGAGGGAGTGACTTCCAGGACTTTGAACTCTGCTTGGAGACCATTGTGGCCAGGTTGTGTCCAACAGAGGGATTTTGAAGGATTTGAGGCTGACCCTGACGACCCTGTGCCTGTTGTGGAAGATGTTGTGGCATTGGGGAACAGCCTGGGGTTGGAGGTGAGTGGTGAGGATGTGGAAGAGTTGGTGGAGGAGCACAGGGTAGAGCTAACAACTGAAGAGCTGCAAGAGCTTCATCTGGAACAGCAACAGACCACAGCTGAGGTTGTTGCTTCAGAGGAGGAGGGAGAGAGACAGAAGGAGGTGCCTTCTTCAGTGCTTAAGGAGATGTGTACAAAGTGGAATGAGTTGCAGACATTTATTGAAAGACACCACCCTGAGCAAGCTGAAATGAGCCTTCTGTGCAGCCACTTCAGTGACAGAGTTGAAAAGTCGCCAGAAACAGAGGACTGTGGATAGTTACTTCACCAGGAAGGGGTCTAGTGACTCTCAAGCTGGTCCTAGTGGCATTAAAAGACCAAGAAGGGAAGTAACCCCAGAGAGGGACTTGTTACCTGAAGTCCTTTTGGAGGGGGATTCCCCTTCCAACCACTAACACCCTGCTCCAGTCATCATCTATATCTTCCAGATGCCTGCAAGTCTCTTCAATAAAGGTAAGTAAATGTTATTTATATTTTTTTTTTTTTGGTGAATATTTTTTTGTGGAACGGATTAATTGTATTTACATTATTTCTTATGGGAAATAAGGCTTCGGATTATGAAAGATTCAGATTAAGTAATAGCTCCTGGAATGGATTAATTACATTAACCGGGGTTCCACTGTATTTATCTAACCTATTTTTACTTTCCTCTTATAAGGGGAGTGTTAATGCGACATGACATCAGTGAATACCTGGTGTTTCCCACACTATTTGCTCTAGCTGGCACTCAATTGAACTGGTGCTCCCACAAGGTACTAAGTGGTCCCAGATTTTTTTAATATGGTGCACACTGAGGGCGCAGACCCATTCTCTCATGTCTAGGCAACTCAGGCCTATCGCGCTAAATTTGAAGGAATGAAAAATAAAATGTAGATCTACGTTCGGAACAGTACGTGTACAAACGTATATTCTTTCTTTCAACACGTCGGCCGTTTCCCACCAAGGTGGGGTGGCCCAAAAGGAAAAACGAAAGTACAAACATATATATACGTTTGGACAGTTTAAGGGTTAAACCCTAAATATGCCCCCAAAACTTTAATTAAATTTCAAACTCAGCTTCATACATCACCCTTAAAAAAAAAAAAGAATGTAAAGATAAACCCATATACAGTACTGTCTCCCACAGTGCTAGAATGTAAAATACCGATGTTACCCCATGTGTACTGTAATTCACGTAAACCCATTTCCTTTAGTATGTACGGTGGTACCTCGAGTTACGATGGTCCCCAAAATCGCCCTTTTATGTAAGTTTATTTTTTTAAATGCTTTTGTAAGTATATTTTTGGGGGTGTAAAAGGACTAGTCTATTTTACATTATTCCTTATGGGGATAAATTCGTTTGGTAATGGCACTTGAACAGCATTCTCGAACGAAAAAATATCGTAACTCGAGGTACCACTGTATACTGTAATTCATGCAATCCCGTTTTCTTTGGTATATGAACAGTAAATATATGGTAATAATTTAAACTATATTTAGCGTTAAAATGCATAAAATTATACAGCTAGCCCTCCACTTTTGCGAGTTCCACTTTCGCGACTTCGAACATTCATGAATGCCCAGACGCCCAATCATATTTACCAAACAAATACGGGTTCTGCACCAGTGCAGAACCAGGCGTCTACTATCACCCATCCTGACTTCCTAGCAAGTAAAGGATGGTTTGATAAATTTAAGAGATGGTTCTCCCTGCACAACCTGAAGATGAGTGGAGAATCAGGTTCGGCAGTTCACGTTTCGGCAGATGCATTCCCTGGCACTTTGAAAAAATCATCGCTAAGAATGGATACAGGCCTGAGCATGTGTGGAATATGGATGAAATAGCCCTGTATTGGAAGAAGATGCCTGCCAGGATCTTCATCACCGAGGAGGAGAACGCTACAGTACAGTATTATTATATTTCCCTTCATCATATTTGTGCACCAAACATTTGTGAATTTTCAAGATTTGCGAGGTTCTTGATTCCTTAACTCTCGCGAATGTGGAGGGCCTCCTGTATATTGCCTCAAAAAAAGCTTCCCCCCAAAATTCAGCGAATTTGTAGGGATTTCTGCGAACAATTATTAGTTAGGTTCTAAGGAAAAATCTATGAATTACCGAAGCCGCAAATTCGGAACGGTGAATTCACGGCCAAAAATAGGGTGCAAAGTGGGTGAAATTGCCGATGTGTAAATATCGCCAAGACCGCTAACTTTGAGAGAGTGTAATTCTATAAGTTTTCCATTAAATTTCGTACTTTTGGTTTCATTACCTTCGGAAAAAGATTGTCATTTCATAAAGATTTTTTTTTTTTTAATTCTTCGACCTTGAAGGCAAGTTTGAGATCAGGGGTCTTGACCCTGAATGGGTTAGCAACAAAACAGGAAACTAAGCTAATATGCCACCATTCATATAGTATGTAAAAGAGATATGCTTGAGTGCTATCACCTACTGTCACAGCCATGTACGTGTAGCTCAGTGGTAAAGCACTGGACCTGGCAACGCCAGGGCCATGGTTCGTGCTTCCTGTCCATCTTTGTTTATTCATTTGCGGGTACTTGTGGCTTGGTTGGTGTCTTCAGCTCTCATGCTGAGGTCCATGAAATAGACATGTTACCTTACATCTGCTGCTTCTGTTCACCTAGCAGTAAATAGGTGCTTGGGTATTAGTTCAACTAAATGTTATGATTAATGGTTCTTCCACTTCAAGATAAAATGAAGGAAAATTCCTAAGTCTGTACCTTCACAACAACTTGAAATTCAACACCCTTATTCAGCACATGACAAAAAAGGTATCAAAATCAGTTGGCATCCTCTCCTAGATATGTTACTATGTACCTCAAACACAACTAGTACTTAAGTTATACTACTCTCTGATCTATCCTTACCTCATTTATGCTGTTTGTGCCTGGGAATCCACTACAGCAAATCACCTAAGTCAATAATAACTCAAAAAGCAGCTGTACGAATGATCACTCAGGCAACATGCTCCCCCACTTCAAAAGATTAAACCTACATGACACTTAAACTGCCACACACATTGATCAGTGGGTGTGCATATACTGCCACACGCATACACCAGTGTTTAAATTTTAAATCCCTCAAAATGGCCACAATTGGATGTTAGGCCTACTCAGGATAAAGTAGGCTTATGTCGGTGTATGCACCAACAAACAATTCCTCTGCCACACTGGGCATTGTGGGAACAGTTTGCCTCAAGGTACCATGCTAACATGTCTCGTCTTCGACGTCTCCTCACTTCACTGACTATTAGCCATTTGCTATTTGCCCAGGCTGATTCTAGTACCAAAGATATTGATGAGGACCTGGAGCTGTATGTGTATGAAGATACAGTGGACCCCCGGATTACGTACTGCTCCAAACTCGAACAATTATGTAAGTGTATTTTTGTAAGTGCTTTTGTAAGTGTATTTTTTGGGGTCTAAAAGGACTAATCTAATTTACATTATTCCTTATGGGAACAAATTCGTTTGGTAACGGCACTTGAACAGCATTCTGGAACGAAATAATGACGTAATCCGGGGTCCACTGTATATACTCCATCAAGCAAGGAAAATCCGATGAGCTTTGAACCACTACATGACACAGCTTCCTTCCACTGAGAACAAAAAAATTG
The DNA here is from genome assembly GCA_009830355.1 of Cherax destructor. Classification (NCBI taxonomy): domain Eukaryota; kingdom Metazoa; phylum Arthropoda; class Malacostraca; order Decapoda; family Parastacidae; genus Cherax; species Cherax destructor. The sequence continues at coordinate 22,655 of WNWK01016494.1, forward strand.
AAAAACAAAAAAATGGCCAAAAACACTTAATAGTATGCAATTGCAAGTGTGAGAGATGCAACCTTGTTACCATATGAGGGTCACTTACAGAAACTTAAAACAACTTTTTTGTGTAAGTTTTAACCATTTTTTTTTTTAAATTGTTAAATCAACACTGATTTTTGGTAAAAAAAAAAATACAAAATGATTTTGGCACTACCATATAATTTCACTTTACTCCTATTGGCAATTTAAGGTTAATATGTACATAAAATTCACTCGTACTTCTGTGCATACTACATATACAGGACAGTTCTATTATTAATCCTCCCCTTTAAGTTTCTTGATAATTGCAGTAGAACTCTTAGGCACAATACTAGACACAAAAATCTATGATATTCCTTGTGTCCGACTCAACCTGTGTAAAAACTCAGTGCGCATAAAAGGACCTAAGATTCCAGATGTTCTTTATCAGCCAACCACTTCAAACCTACTGATAAAAAGCCTTAATGTGATCCTGACAACAATTATCTCTCCATACTTAGTATTGCTTCATGTAACTAGCTTCATTCCTGTCATAATTTTTATTTTTAATTACCAGATACAGTGGACCCTCGGTTAACGAATACCCCGGAAATCGTGCAATTATGTAAGTATAATTTTGTAAGTTCTTGTGGAAGTGTATTTGTGGGGGTCTGAAATAGACTAACCTACGTGAAATTTTTCCTTAAGGAAGTAAATTCGTTCGGTAATGGCATGAGCAGACTTCAGGAGTGAAGTTTTTACGAAACTCGGGGGTCCACTGTACTTTAAATAATGTATAATCTAAGTACAGTGGACCCTCGCTATTCGAACATTCTTCATTCCAGAATGCTGTTCAAGTGCTGTTACCAAATTAATTTATTCCCATAAGGAATGATGTAAATGAGATTAGTCCATTTCAGACCCCCCAAAAATACACTTATAAAAGCACTTACAATAATAAACTTACATAAAAGGGCGAGTTTGGAGTGTTTGAATAGCAAGGGTCCACTGTATTCTTATAATAATAATAATAATAATAATAATAATAATAATAATAATAATAATAATAATAATAATAATAATATCTTTATTTACTACAAGTACATGTACATGGTATACAGTCCTAGCTGACATCAGTGACATATTACTATATAGAAAGTCCCTTGTTATGCTGAGCATTTCGGGCAGATTAGGTCAGTGTCCCAGGATGCGACTCACACCAGTCAACTAACACCCAGGTACCCATTTTACTGATGGGGAACATAGACAACAGGTGTAAAGAAACACGCCCAATGTTTCTGCCCTGGCTGGGAATCGAACCCAGGCCCTCGCCGTGTGAAGCGAGAGCTTTAGCCGCCAGACCACCAGAGCCCCTTATTCTCAAGTACCTTGCTAAGAGTCTTATCTGTCCATATACAGTGAGTTATTCTCACTGAATCAGTTCTACTGTGAATGTCATTAATGTCCTATATAATTACATGTAAAATACTATCTCATCACATTCTGTAATACAGGGAAGTAGTTTCACTCTTGATGTAATTTTATTAGAAGTTTATTTTGAATTAACAGAATAATCTTAATATAGTATAATCTAAGTGTTCTTATCCCCATGTAACTTTTATCTGCTTCATATATACAGTGGTACCCCGACTTACGATATTTTTTCATTCCAGAATGCTGTTCAAGTGCCATTACCAAACGAATTTATCTCCATAAGAAATGATGTAAAATAGACTAGTCCTTTTAGACCCCCAAAATTACACTTACAAAAACATTTAAAAAAATAAACTTAAATAAAAGGGTGTGTTTGGGGACCATCGTAAGTCGGGGTACCACTGTATTTGTTTAACCCTTAAACTGTCCACACGTAGATATACGTTCACTCGCGTAGCTGACCGAATATTTTGAAAAAAAAAAAAAAATTTTTTTTTTTAATGAAGAGCACATTTTTATAAACAGGATAGGCTAAAAAAATTTTTTTGGGCCAGTACTTACCGAGATATAAGCCCACCAATTTGGTACTGGATGCTCACCTGATGGCAACATCAAGTCCTGCTGCTTGCAGAAGTAATAATAATAATATAATAATATTTTTATTTTGATGCATGTTACAAGTGTACATTGTTATTGGTAGTTACAATTATAAAACTGTAATGCAAGGAGAGCCACTGGCATGCCGTGGCATTAGGGGCAGCTTATTCTAAAGACTTATTCACTAAGTACTTAATGCTAGAGAAATTGATTGAGTTTATTCTAGTTATGTATTATTTCAAATTACAATATGATTATACATACTATTAAAAGACAATACTAGAGAAATTGGTTGAGTTTAATCTAGTTGTATATTTTATTTCAAGTTACAATATGTTGATGCTATACTAGTATAATAACAATACAGTGGTCCCTCGGTTTTCGTGTTTAATCCGTTCCAGAGGGAGGCACTAAAACTGAAACACACGAAAAACCAAACCATTTTCCCCATAAGAAATAATGGAAATTCAATTAATCCGTTCCAGAAACCCAGAAGTTTGGAAAAAAATTTTTTTTGGGGGCCCTTTAAAAATAGATTTACATGCACAAATGAATGAAATGAATGTGGCACTTACCCTTACTGAAGACTGATGTTGCTGGATGGAAGAGAGATAGGAGGAGATGGTAGACTCCTAATTTTTGGAAAGGGAATCCCCTCCATAAGGACTCTAGGTACCAAGTCCTCATCTGGGGTCACTTCCCTTCTTTGTCTTTTAACCCCACTAGGACCAGCTTGAGAGTCACTGCACACCTGTGGCACTAAATATTTCTCCAGAGAGCTCTGTGTCTGGCGGCTCTTTAAAATGTCCCTAAAATGGGACATGGAATTGTCATTGTAAAGTAGCCAGCACGGATTGCAACATCTTTGTCAGGGTGATGTTCCTCCACAAATGATTGACCCTACCCACATTGCACAAATCTCCTTAATCTCTGAAGAAGGCACCTTACATTTTCTTCCTCCACTAACAATTTC
>WNWK01016494.1:25761-44807 GCA_009830355.1 Cherax destructor
AAAATATAGTGGTACCAACACTCTTATATGGGTGTGAAGCATGGGTTGCAAATGCGGCAGCGAGGAGGAGGCTGGAGGCAGTGGAGATGTCCTGTCTAAGGGCAATGTGGTGTTAATATTATGCAGAAAATTCGAATGTGGAAATTAGGAGAAGGTGTGGAGTTACTAAAAGTATTTGTCAGAGGGCTGAAGAGGGGTTGTTGAGGTGGTTTGGTCATTTAGAGAGAATGGATCAAAGTAGAATGACTTGGAGAGCGTATAAATCTGTAGGGGAAGGAAGGCGGGGTAGGGGTCGTCCTAGAAAAGGTTGGAGGGAAGGGGTAAAGGAGGTTTTGTGGGCGAGGGGCTTGGACTTCCAGCAAGCATGTGTGAGCGTGTTAGATAGGAGTGAATGGAGACGAATGGTTTTTGGGACATGACGATCTGTTGGAGTGTGAGCAGGGTAACATTGTGTGAAGGGATTCAGGGAAACCAGTTAATTGATTTAGTTGGACTTGAGTCCTGGAAATGGGAAGTACAATGCCTGCACTTTAAAGGAGGGGTCTGAGATAGTGACAGCTGGGAGGGACTTTTCTCAGCTGTCGTATCTGAGTTCCTCTGCAAAGACAGTGATTATGTATGAGTGTGGTGAAAGTGTTGAATGATGATGAAAGTTTTTTCTTTTTGGGGATTTTCTTTCTTTTTGGGTCACCCTGCCTCGGTGGGAGACGGCCGTCTTGTTGAAAAAAAAAAAAAAAAAAAAACTAGAAGAAACTCAATAAATTTTTCTAGTATTGTTATTATACTAGTATAGCATCAACATACTGTAACTTGAAATAAAATATACAACTAGATTAAACTCAACCAATTTCTCTTGTATTGTCTTTTAATAGTATGTATAATCATATTATAATTTAAAATAATACAGAACTAGAATAAACTCAATCAATTTCTTTAGCATTAAGTACTTAGTGAATAAGTCTTTAGAATAAACTGCCCCTAATGCCATGGCATGCCAGTGGCTCTCCTTGCATTACAGTTTTATATTTGTAACTACCAATAACAGTGCACACTTGTAACATGCATCAAAATAAAAATATTATTATTATTATTAATATTATTATTATTATTATTATTATTATTATTATATTATTATCTGTCTATCTGTCTGTCTATCTGTATCTCTGTCTGTCTGTCTGTCTGTCTAACTCTGCTTATCTGTCTGCCTGTGTATGTCTTTCCGTCTCCTTGTCTCAGTCTCAGAGTGCGTCTCATAAGCCAACAGGTATTATACATGATCCAGAAGTGACGATGCGTATTACTTGCCAGGGGTTTCCATGCTTATTATGTATTATATCTACAAGCATTGTATAGCACTTTGCCTGGAATTTTTGGGTTATCCTAGATAATTTACACTATGTATAATAACTGTACTTATGTGTACATATGAGAGAGAGAGAGAGAGAGAGAGAGAGAGAGAGAGAGAGAAGAGAAGAGAGAAGATAGGACATATAGATATAGATAGATATATAGACAGACAAAGATATAGACAAAGATATAGACAAAGATATAGACAGACAAAGATATAGACAGACAAAGATATAGACAGACAAAGATATAGACAGACAAAGATATAGACAGACAAAGATATAGACAGACAAAGATATAGACAGACAAAGATATAGACAGACAAAGATATAGACAGACAAAGATATAGACAGACAAAGATATAGACAGACAAAGATATAGACAGACAAAGATATAGACAGACAAAGATATAGACAGACAAAGATATAGACAGACAAAGATATAGACAGACAAAGATATAGACAGACAAAGATATAGACAGACAAAGATATAGACAGACAAAGATATAGACAGACAAAGATATAGACAGACAAAGATATAGACAGACAAAGATATAGACAGACAAAGATATAGACAGACAAAGATATAGACAGACAAAGATATAGACAGACAAAGATATAGACAGACAAAGATATAGACAGACAAAGATATAGACAGACAAAGATATAGACAGACAAAGATATAGACAGACAAAGATATAGACAGACAAAGATATAGACAGACAAAGATATAGACAGACAAAGATATAGACAGACAAAGATATAGACAGACAAAGATATAGACAGACAAAGATATAGACAGACAAAGATATAGACAGACAAAGATATAGACAGACAAAGATATAGACAGACAAAGATATAGACAGACAAAGATATAGACAGACAAAGATATAGACAGACAAAGATATAGACAGACAAAGATATAGACAGACAAAGATATAGACAGACAAAGATATAGACAGACAAAGATATAGACAGACAAAGATATAGACAGACAAAGATATAGACAGACAAAGATATAGACAGACAAAGATATAGACAGACAAAGATATAGACAGACAAAGATATAGACAGACAACGATATAGACAGACAACGATATAGACAGACAAAGATATAGACAGACAAAGATATAGACAGACAAAGATATAGACAGACAAAGATATAGACAGACAAAGATATAGACAGACAAAGATATAGACAGACAAAGATATAGACAGACAATGATATAGACAGACAATGATATAGACAGACAATGATATAGACAGACAAAGATATGGACAGATAGAGATATGGGCAGATAGAGATATAGACAGATAGTTATAGACAGATAGAGAGACAGCCAGAGACAGCCAAAGCCAGCCAGCCTGCTGAATACATAAGAACATAAGAAAGAAGGAACACTGCAGCAGGCCTACTGGCCCATGCAAGGCAGGTCCACGTCACCCCCCAACTTAGACCAATGACCCACCTAGTCAGGTCACATCCTCTGAAGGAAGAAGCATGGCATCAGACCTAGTAGCACAAGCTAGTCAGGTCCAAATCACACCCACCCAAAGCCACTCATGTATTTATCTAACCTATTTTTACTTTCCTCTTATAAGGGGAGTGTTAATGCGACATATCATTGAATCCCTGGTGTTTGCCACACTATTTGCTCTAGCTGGCACTCAATCGAACTGGTGCTCCCACAAGGTACTAAGTGGTCCCAGATTTTTTTAATACTGCGCACACTGAGGGCGCAGACCCATTCTCTCATGTCTAGGCGACTCAGGCCTATCGCACTAAATTTGAAGGAATGAAAAATAAAACGTAGCTCTACGTCCGGTCAGCTACGCGAGTGAACATATATCTACGTGTGGACAGTTTAAGGGTTAATATTCATATTTTATTGTGAAAAATCATTACATTAATATTTTATATAGTCCTAGAGGTAAGTTATGTTTAAGCTTGCCTGAAATTCTATGCATAGCTAAGGTGCTTTCCATATGAGAGATGAAATATCATTCAATTTTGTACAAACGATGTATCGTGTGTACATAAATTGATTCAGTTGCCCGAAATGCTCTGCATAACCAGGGGTTTTCTATGTAGTGTGCCTATGATGTCAGCTAGGTCTGTATTTGTTATGTACCTGTAGAAATAAATATTATTATTATTATTATTATTACGTTATCTTTCAACAAACTGGCCATATCCCACCAAGGCAGGGTGGCCCAAAAAGAAAATCGAAAGTCTCTTTTTAACTTCAATAATGTATACAGCTTCAGGCATTTTAATTGCTTCTTACGTCACGCATGGCTTATGGGGGAAGAATGCTTTTCCACTTCCCCATGGAGATAAGAGGAAATAAAGAAAAGCAAGAACAATTAAGAAAATAAAGAAAACCCAGATGGGTGTGTAAATATATATGTGTGTACATGCATGTTCAGTGTGACCTAAGTGTAAGTAGAAGTAGCAAGATACTATATCTGTTATCCCGAGTGTTTATGAGACAGAAAAAAGACACCAGCAATCCTACCATCATGTAAAACAATTACAGGTTTCTGTTTCACACACTTGGCAGGATGGTAGTACCTCACTGGATGGTTTCCATCTACCAACCTACTACAGGTTGGCCATCACTAATCCGGCATCATTGGGACCTGTAGGTGCTGGATTAGTGAGTTTGCTGGATTACAGAGTGGTTAGGTTGGAATACATTTAATTAACCTATCAGTAGAGAGACTTTCTGCTACATCTTCCTCATTTTCATCACTGCTTTCTCCTCCACTTGCTTGCTGCTGTGGATTTACAATCATCTGCATAATTTCTGAGTCAGTATAATGATGAAATTTGAAATTATGCTAGCTGAAATTAGTGTCGGATTACTGATGGAACCGGATAACTGATTGCCAGATTAGTGATGGCCAACCTGTACCTAGGTTAATTTAGAATTATCTCAAAAATTTTGAATACGGTACATAAATGTATGCATTCATGACTAAACATAATATTCATATCTCTTGTCAGTTTGGTTTCATGCCGGAAAAAGAGTATGAATAATCAATCCATCTTCTTAACTACAGACATCGTAGAACTTGTGAAAACGGTTAGATGGGTGACTATTAAAGGTACCGTGAACAGTAGTAGTTTGGTATTCCTCTAGTCGCATGTAGTGGGTGCCCATTTTCTGTTCACACTGCAGACTATTTTTATTGCCTTTTATCTTGCAAAATGTATGTGAAGACATGACTTCATTGCTTAGAGGACAGGTTGGAGTGATACAATAATGAAGATTCTCAACTTGGTTTATTCATATCTAGTTAAAAATGAATATCAAATGTATTCTTTATTGATCTAAGAAAAGCTTTGACACAGACCACAACATCGTGCTGCCTATTCTAGAACATTATGGAATCAGATACTAACATAATGACCATCAAACATTTTACTGTCCAGACCCTCAAAAATAATAATACTCTTTGTGTCCACTTTTTTATTATTTTGAAATGGTAAAGAATCTTTTTCTGAGTATGAAAGTATGAAATTTGATGGAAAATATACAGAATTATGCAGGCATAAAGTTAGCAGTCTCAGCGCAATTTATGCATAGGCGATTTCTCCTACTTTGACTCCATTCAACTAGATTCTTAGCTGTTTTGCTAGTATGCCTTTCTTTCTATCAACTGAGTTGAAAAACTGCCCACTCAACTATTTCAACTATCCTGTAAAGTGTACAGAAGTCAGTAATTTAGCCAATGTTACACTTAGATTAAAAAAATACAAATTTAAAAATAGTCCAGAGTAAACAATGTAGATATTCTAGGCACTAAAACATTTCCTCTGTTCATTAATCATGTCCCCAGGCCTCTCCTAGATTACACTTGCCTTCCATTTTGAATTCCTAATCACACAAAAATAGAAGATTTACTCTATTTTCTTGGACAATAAAATATAACCAGGAATGATTGGTCATGGTTAATGGTGTCCCAATAATTGAATCAGACAATAAAATCTCATAAAATAGACTGGGGGTGTAAGGGGGAAAGAGCCCTTACTTATCTTGAAAAAAATAGAGAAAATTAAATATTTCTGCTACTTGGAGCACAGTTTCATGTTATTTCCAGTAACAACTGTAACCAACCAAAATCATCTCTGTTTAGGTATTGTGACCTGTTGTATCAAATGATACCATGAAACTTCCAATAAAACCATAAGAACCATCTGAGAAAATATCTCAATTTGCTGTTTTAAACCATTCACACAGTCAGTTTTGCTTTTCCCATCATGCACTGCGTGGGGCAGAATTATTTTTATACTGTGCACACTCGCCACACAGACCTATTCTCTCATATCTAGGCCAAAATTTACCATTCACAGCTTATCTGAGATGAGCGCATGATGTAGGACAATGTGAGGGGACCCCAGCCTCAATGACATTCTATGCAATGGCCACTGAAAGAGTGCTGAACTGCAGCACTCCTGTCAACATAGATGTGTTGCAGTGCAGCATCCTCAGCCTTCTGTTATTTCTTATCTACATCAATGACTTACACAATGCCACCCAGGAACTTGAGTCAGTTTTGTTTGCAGACGACACCATATATGTCATCTCAAATCCAGATCAGGTTGTCTTCAACAGCACTGTTAGTGATAAGATTGTATGAGGTGATAATACTGTAGACAGAAGTGGAGAGGCATCTTTTAGATCATCAGTTATGCCTTGGTAGATGAGATTGATCATCTCTCAAGGCTGGGGTACTGACTACCTATAACCTATCTCTACTTCTAATGCCTCCAGTATCCCCTCTGTATTTGACTGATGAGGTCTACTGTGCAGACAAAATGTATCAGCAATAAGGATAGCTAGTATTGCACATGTCTTACTCATCAACTTGTCAGTATTGTATTCCATTTATAATATTAATGTTTTCTGAGAAATATTTAGCATATTATGTACAGTGGGACCTTGGTACTCTAACAGTTCGGTATTCGAATGCTTTGTTTGGTAAACAAATTGCTCGGTAGTCGACCGTTTGCTCGGCACTCAACCAAACAAACACGACCTGCCAAAATTTTAATGTAAACTATTTCGTGTTTCTCCACATTTTTTGGTGTTTTTTATATTACAGTATTTGTATAAATAGGTCACCTAAAAGGTCGCCTAAGAGGGTTAGTGATAACAGCCAGCCAAAAAGAAAATTGGTTGGGAAAAATTTGTTTTGTACTCGAACAGATCGGCACTCGAACAACCTTCTAGAACCAATTAAGTTCCACTGTATTAAATTTATGGTTAAGATTTTAGCATCTTTTGTTCATAAAACACTGCTATTGTTCATTCTTTACTATTAGCATATAGGCTATTCATATGTAATTCTATATCTCACAAGTGTCTTGTAAAGATTTGAAGGCAAAACATGACCATCTTAGATTACAGCCAAAGTAATTTATGATTTGCTTCATTCTAGCTGTTTCAGGGTATCCTCTATTGTCATCAGCGGCGAGTTTTACATAGAGATCTCAAGCCTCAGAATCTTCTTATCAATGAGCAAGGAGTCATCAAAATTGCTGACTTTGGATTGGCTAGAGCTTTTGGCATCCCTATTAGGGTTTACACTCATGAGGTAACTACATAAGACCTGTGGGTTAATGTGCTGTACTGTATTTTAATATGATTAATGAATAGATTTTGTTGAAATCACATGTATATTTTATTGACTAGCACTAGGTTTATATAGCTTAATGTGCAAACTAAAGCATTTGAGAAATTTTGCCTACAAAACTACTCAGTGTACATTGAAGAGTTGTGTTGATATGAATAAATTTTACTGAATTTTGTATTGTTCATTAGGTTGTTACTTTATGGTACCGAGCACCAGAGGTCCTCCTGGGCTCTTCTCGTTACTCCTGCCCAGTGGATGTCTGGTCTTTGGGTTGCATATTTGCTGAGATGGTGACAAAGCGCCCTCTTTTCCATGGAGATTCTGAAATCGACCAACTTTTCAGAATATTCCGGTATTAACAATTTACAATAATTTGTATTACAGTACTGTATGACTAAGCTCTGAATATATAACACTATTAGATAACATGGTACTATAATTTATTGTCGTTTAATGATAGTATTTTTTGACGTCTGTAAGACTTTGGCAAATTAATTCACAGGCCACTACAGTATTTGTAAGAATGACATGATTACCATTGTTTTCATATTTTTATTGACTTTGAAAGGTACTGGTAATAGTTGAATAAACACTTGTGTTTATTTCAATGGTAAAATTCCTTCTGTATTTCAGGACTCTGACAACTCCTACAGAAGATAACTGGCCAGGTGTGACTCAGCTGCAGGATTACAAGGCCAATTTTCCCAAGTGGACAGATTATAATCTAGCAAATTCAGTTAAACAGATGGATGCTAGTGGCTTAGATTTGCTGTCTGTGAGTATACATGGTGGAATATTTTTGTGATTGTTCTTAATCATTTTATCATTTTAGCAAAGAAAATGAGATACATGTACAATAAAATGTCTTGAAGATCAAACTCGTGTAAAGTGGCAGACTGTATTAACCCTTTGGGGGTCGACAGGCCTTATCAGGAAAGTGTTCCTGGGGTCGAAAATTTTTTGGAAAACAAAAAAAAAATTTTTTCTTATGAAATGATAGAGAATCTTTTTCCGATCATAATGCCACCAAAATTATGAAATTTGATCGAAAACTAACGAAATTATGCTTTCGAGAAGTTATCGGTATCCATGACACTGACGCATCGGCGATTTCACCCACTTCGAGCCATATTTTCGACAAATTCCAATGTTTCAGTCTTCTAAAATTATAGCTATTTCGCTAGAACTCCATTTCTTCTATCGAATGAGTAGAAGAAACTGCCTATTTACCAATTTCATCTACCCAAAATAGTGGTCAGAAAATGGCAATTTTCCAATTTCACACAAATTTCAAACGATGCCAATTTCAAAATAGGGTCCAGAGTAAACAAGGCAGACATTCCTGGCACTAAAATAACATGTTCTCTGTTCATTAGCCACGTCTTCAGGGGGGAGGGTACAGAACTCATACATTTCCATTATTTTTCGTCCGATTCTTTTTATTTTTGGCACATGTTTAGAAGAATTTATGTAACATGCAATGACAGAGTTTCAATAAGATCGGCCAACAAACAACTGAGAAAAAAAATAATTACTGATTTTGACATATGGCAGCAGTTACTTCCGGTCTGGCGGTACTAGCGGTGCTGCGGACACTTCCCACTCGTAGAATACATCTAACCCCAATATATTATAGGATGTATGAATGCCTGATAGCTTGTCTTCATACAGAAAAAAAATACATTTGGTTCGCTTTTGACACTCGCTAAAATATCTGCCTTTTATCCCCCACAAAATAAAAAATATTTGAGATATTCCAAATTTTTCCTTTAATATAATCAAACACACTTTGTTTTATATTCCCTGTGAAAATCATTACAATCTAATCATTAATAATGGACGAGATGTAAGCAATAGGTCAAAATCTTACTTTCGAGATAATCGCGGAAAAGCGCGCACGCCTCATTTACGTCAAAATATTCGCGAAAATCTCGCTGTTTTGGGCTTATTCTACGCCTTGTAAGTGATTTCTTATTGTTTCCCATGTTAAAATGCCGTTTTCTTTAGTACGCCAGCAAGGCAATAGAGAAAACCGTATATTTATAAGCAGGAAGACTGCTGGATCCAGGTCTCTGATGACTGCACTCTCCGGTATATGACACTTATTATTATTTTGGCAGTCTTTATTATGCTTTTATCTTATATATCTTATGTCTAATACTATTATTGAATAAATGTTATAAGCAGATAAAGCGTATTAGTAATAATAACGTCAGTATAAAGACATTTGTTGGGAGTATCAAACCGCTGATTATGCAACTATCGTCCTTGGCTGCCTCTTGACTCCTCCCACCTCTGCTATAAGCCCCTCCCACTTCTGCAATAAGCCAATAAGCAGCTTCAACACTGTATTATGATGTTGAGTGGTAAATTTAGTGTATTGGAAAGAAATATATAGAGAAAATTAAACAAAATAAAAAAAAAAAAAAAATTATGTCGGCGGTCAAACTTTTTTTGCCTTGCGCGTCGTAAGATAATATGTTTCAAATAGCTATAATTTGCTTTACAAACGTTGTATTAAAATGGGATTTTCACCAAAATGTTGCCAGATTCTTAAACTATTTTTCAGTCAACAAAACTCATTTTCCATATTTTTTCAATTATTTTTGTGCGCCGCCAGATCACATGTACCCTCCTCCCTTCAGGCTCCTGTTCCATTACTTTTGCTTTCCATTTTGAATTTTTATTATCACAAAAATAGAAGATTTACTGGTATGTATACAACTGCATCATTGTAAAAATGGTATAAATAATATCAGAGCACTTGTGCATGAATATAAGACTCGCCAGTTGATGTGTATTGGACGCATGGTGTGATTTGTTTACTCTTGAACATCGTCAAAAATCGAACATTTTCGCTACTTTGAGCTAAATTTCAAGGTACTTGTCATTGTCATACCAATCAAAATCATCTCTATTTCTGTAATATATCTTCCATTCTATCAAATGAGACCAAGAAAACGAGATTACATCAATAAATACCATACGAAAATCGACTGCAAAGTCTCTGTTTTAATAGAAAAAAAACGGTCAGAGTTTTCTCTCATTATGCAGTGTGTACTGCAGAATTCTTTTTATACTGCTCACACTGACCACACAGACCCATTCTTTCATATGTATGCCTACCAGACGTTTTCTGCTTAAATTGAGGCTGCTAAAATTTGGGCGTACTAGTACGGCACCAACCCCTGCTCGTAAAACGTACTAGTACGGCACCGACCCCGAAAGGGTTAACCCCTTACCAGGAAACAGTACAAACATAATGACTAGTTCTGTAACTATTGCAGCATTATTATAGTCATTTTTATTTTTTTTTATTAACACATCGGCCGTCTCCCACCAAGGCAGGGTGGCTGGAAAAAGAAAAACTTTCATCATCATTTACTCCATCACTGTCTTGCCAGAGGCGCACTTACACTACAGTTATAAAACTACAACATTAACACCCCTCCTTCAGAGTGTAGACACTGTACTTCCCATCTCCAGGACTCGAGTCCAACCTGCCAGTTTCCCTGAATCCCTTCATAAATGTTACCGTGCTCACACTCCAACAGCACGTCAAGTCCTAAACACCATTTGTCTTCATTTGCTCCTATCTAACTTGCTCACGCATGCTTGCTGGAAGTCCAAGCCCCTTGCATACAAAACCTCCTTTACCCCCTCCCTCTAACCTTTCCTAGGCTGACCTCTACCCAGCCTTCCTCCACTACAGATTTATACACTCTTGAAGTCATTCTATTTTGTTCCCTTCTCTCTACATGTCCGAACCACCTCAACAACGCCTCCTCAGTCCGCTGGATAATAGTTTTGGTAATCCTGCACCTCCTCCTAATTTCCTAACTACGAATTCTCTGCATTATATTTACACCACACATTGCTCTCAGACATGACATCTCCACTGCCTCCAGCCTTCTTGTTGCAACATTTACCACCCATATAAGAGCGTTGGTATAACTATACAGTGGTCCCTCGGTTTTCGTGCATCTCCAAACTCTAACATTTATGTAAGTGTATTTTCGTAAGTGCTGTTGCAAGTGTATTTTTGGGGGTCTGAAATAGACTAACCTACATGACATTATTTCTTAAGGAAGTAAATTCGTTCGGTAATGGCACTTAAGCAGCATTCTGGAACAATTTTCGGCAAAAACCGAGGGACCACTGTACTCTCATACATTTCCCTCTTTGCTTCCATGGACAAAGTTCTTTGTCTCCAGACTCCTAAGTGCACCACTCACCTTTTTTCCCTCATCAATTTATGATTCACCTCATCTTTCATATGAACTTATAAATCTGTGAGCCATTTGGTGCTACATTAGCTATTTGTTAGCACATTAAATGGTCTATTAAGAATTTTTAGAGAAATTTCATATAGTAAAGATCTTTTTATAAATAATTGTTCAAGAGGAAAGGCTTGTTGTCTATTCTAAAACATTATTAACAATACATTATGAAGAGCAGATACATTTCTACTTAAAGAATGATACATTCGGCAAATTCAAAGTCTTTGCTGTAATATGAAGGTGGTTATCAGCATACAAACACCACGTTAAACACATCTGTACTTAACAATTGAGGTAGAATAGTCTACTGTGAGAACTTTTTTTTTTTCCCACACTTGCCCCATCAATCTGCATAATTTTTGCAGCCTGTTATAAGTATTTCTGTAAGTTGACTGTACAAGTTTTGTCCCTCTGAAATCAAATTTATAACTAATTTTGACTTTCCCAAGGTTTAACTAATCAGTAATGATCATATCCAGTGTTTTAACCCTTTCAGGGTCCAAGCCGTAGAGCTATGCATTGTCCACAGGGTCCAAGAATTTAAAAAAATTTTTTTTTTAATTTTTCTTATGAAATGGTAGAGAATCTTTTTCTGAAGGTAATAAAACAAAAAGTACGAAATTTGGTGGAAAACTGACGAAATTACACTCGCGAATTTGACTGTGTCAGCAATATTTACATATCGATGATTTTGCCCATTTTGACTCCTATTTTAGGCCAATTACATTATTCCAGTTGACAAAATTCTTAGCTATTTCAAGTAGCGAATAAAGCGATCAGAAATTGGTAATTTCGCCAATTTCACACAGTTCAAAATTTTCCAATTTCAAAACAGCGTCCAGAATAAACAATGCAGGCATTCCTGGCACTAAAATAACATTTCCTCTGTTTATTAGTTACGTTTCCAAGCTTTATAGATGAGTTCCATTTTTATTTTTTATTTACATAAAGAATTTTTATTCACACCAAAAAATAGATGAATTACTCTTATGCAATATTGTAATAATTGTATAAGTACTATCAGTGCATTTATAAACGTATACTAGACCCACCAGTTGACGTGTATTGGTCGCGTGATGTGATTTGCTTTACTCTTGAAAATCAGTTAAAATCAAACATATCCACTACTTTGAGCTCAATTAGAAGCTATTTTCAGTACTAAAACCAATCAAAATCATCTCTATTTCTATAATATATCTTCCATTCTATCAAATGAGATCAAGAAACCACGAATACAACTGTAAAAACCACATGAAAATACACCACAAAGTTGCTGTTTTAATAAAAAAACGGCCCCTTTTTTTTTTCCTCATTATGCACTGCATGCTTCAGGATTTACTTTATATGGTGCACATTTACCACATAGATGCATTCTCTCATATCTAGGCCTAAATTTACCGATCACAGCTTATCTGAGTGAGCTGAGCTCTACAGTTTGGACCCTGTGGACAATGTGTAGATCTACGGTTTGGACCCTGTGGACAATGTGTAGATCTACGGTTTGGACCCTGTGGACAATGCGTAGATCTACGGATTGGACCCTGAAAGGGTTAAGAACTACATTTATCGGGAAGCAGAGCTATAATTTAAATGGTTATCTTTATAAACTAGCACAATATTGACTATATTTCATTTCCAATTATACTTTCTTGGAGTGATATTTTACATGTAATCTTAAATAAGTAGCTAAAGTTTTTTTCACTTTCAAAATAATTTCTTATATATATTGTACGATACAAAGTTAAGAGTTGTCACAGTTGTTCTTTGAAGATAACAGTACTTTTGGGAGACTAAAGAGAAGTTTCAAAGGTTGATGGAGGAATTTGGAGGGTGTGTAAAAGAAGAAAATTAAAAATGAACATAGAAAAGATGAAGGAGATGAGTAACAAAAAAGTCTAGAAAAAGAAAGATTGTATATCAGATTGGAGGAAGTGGGTATGTTCAGGTATTTGGGAGTTAATGTATTGGCAGATGATTCTATGAAGAAAAGGTAAACCATAAAATAAATGAGTGAAAAAAGAGGTAGTGTTTAGGCTTCTTTGGAAAGGAGTATGTATATCTGTGGAGGCAAAAAGGGTAGTACCAACACTGTAGGCGTGAGACAATCTGGCAGCAAGAATGATGCAGGAGGCACTGGATTTCTGTTTTAACCAATGTGTGGTATGAATACTCAGATTAAAAGTACAGAAGTTAGAAGGAATGTTGGGGAGGATTTTAAGAGGTGTAATTCAGAAGGTGGCAGAAGAGGATGCTGAGGTTATTTGCTCAGTTAGAAAGGATTGATCTGAATAGGATGACAAAATGTTAAATAACTTTGTGGTTGGAGGTAGGTGGGGAGCATAGTAGTCCAGGAAGGGTTGGAGGGAGGAGGCAAATGGGTAATTAAGTTTTGGCACTGTGTGCTCATGTTTTCTAAAGGCAGGGCAGTCTGTATTTCTTTTCACACATTCTTATTTTATAATACACGTCTTTGATAACTGTTTTCCAAACTACAGTAGCATGTAGAATTCTTTGACATACTTCAAGTGTTTCTTATTATTTTTAACATGGGAAATTCCTGTGTAACATTATACTTGTGGCCATCCACAGCAGGGCAATTCCAAGAGGTAGTAAATCATCAAGGATTTAGATAGAAGGATTATGGGTTTTGAGGAAAAGATTTTCACTTGTTACATTTTTTGTGTACATTACAGAAAACCTTGATATATGACCCAACACAAAGGATCTCTGCAAAAGAAGCCTTGAAGCACCCATACTTCGACGACCTTGACAAGTCAGCTCTTCCTGCTAAAAACTGAGTCACTGGGTGACTGGTGACTGCTCAGTAAATCAACAGCTTTCGAGTTGGTACTTCTTGGTCTTTACATATGCTTATTTCTTATGTGAATATATTTTTCTAATAGGTGCAGTGTGTCTTTAGTTTATTTCCATTAGATAAATTTA
The DNA here is from genome assembly GCA_009830355.1 of Cherax destructor. Lineage (NCBI taxonomy): Eukaryota > Metazoa > Arthropoda > Malacostraca > Decapoda > Parastacidae > Cherax > Cherax destructor. The sequence continues at coordinate 39,974 of WNWK01016494.1, forward strand.
AAGATAAAAGGACTTGTATATATGTCTGTGTGTAATGAAGATGGGAAGTTCACAACTATCTCACAATTTGGAGAGGACACTTTAGAAACTGTTTCTGTCTGTTATGGACCATTATCATGTAGCAAGTGATAGCGGCCAAGGGTAGATTGAAACAACGCCCGTGGAGTTTCCTCTAAGTTGTGCATTAGTTATGAACTGTTGGAACCATGGTATTGTGACACTTCTAAGTTTGGATCTGCTTATTTTTTAATAAAAACTTTCATGTATGACTGTAGTTAGGACTTGATAATCTTCTTTGGTTATTAAACCTTCCGGTCTAGCAAATTTTGGGATGTTGCTCCTTACAGGTCGATTTTAATGTTAATTGCAATGTCATATTGTAATATGTTTTGACCTTAATTGCAGCTTAGCTTTTTCAATTTCAAAGTTAACGTTACTGTGTGGTTACATGCTGTAATTTCTTCATTTTTAATTGATACATTTAAAGCAGAAGGATTCAGGATTGGATATTTCTTTGGGTAGTAGTACCAACTTTAAGTAAAAGTTGCAGCTATTGTAAAACTATAATCTTCATTGCATATGTCTTTCTTAATAGTAACTTTTGTAACCAATTATAAATTCTTATAAATTTGTGAAAGTGAATTTCATTTCTTTCAATATTATATATCCTTTTGAAGAAGTTAACCCTTAATGTAGGAAATAATAGATAACTTTATAGAAATTTAACATTTCTGAACATTTAATTTACACCCTTATCATGGTGTGTATAATAAGGCTCAATGACTTTAATCTTCAATCATTTACAAATTATTCATTGTATGAAAACCCCATGATCACTTTAACCCTTTGAGGGTCGAGACCCCTGATCCTTAACTCACTCTTAGGGTCAAAGAATTTAAAAAAAAAAAAAATCTTATGAAATGATAAGAGAATCTTTTCCCGATGGTAATGACACCAAAAGTACAAAATGTGATGGAAAACTTACAAAATTACGCTGTCGCAAAGTTGGCGATATCAGTGATATTTACGCATCGGCGATTTCGCCCACTTTGAGCCCTATTTTCGGCCAATTCCATTGTTCCAGTCTACTAATATCATAGCTATTTCACTAGAACTCCATTTGTTCTATCAATTGAGTACAAGAAACCGCCCATTTACCGATATCAACTACCCAATAAAGTGGTCAGAAATTGGCAATTTGGCAAATTTCAACCAAATTTCAAAAGATGTCAATTTCAATATAGGGTCCAGAATAAACAAGACAGACATTCCTGACACTAAAATAACATTTTCTCTGTTCATTAGTCACGTCTCCAGGCCCCTCTTATATTACTCTTGCTTTCCATTTTGAATTATTATTCTCACAAAAAATAGAAGATTTACTGTTATGCAGACTACTGCATTATTGTAAAAATATTATAAATAATATCAGCGCACTTGTGAAAGAATATTAGACTCTCCAGTTGACGTGTATTGGACGCGTGGTTTGATTTGTTTGCTCTTGAACATCTGCCAAAATCGAACATTTCCGCTACTTTGAGCTCAATTTCAAGGTACTTTTCATTGTGAAACCAATCAAAATCATCTCTATTTCTGTAGTATATCTTCCATTCTATCAAATGAGACCAAGAAAACGAGACTACAATCATAAATACCATACAAAAATACACTGCAAAGTCGCTGTTTTAAACAAAAAACACGGTCAGAGTTTTTTCTTTTTCTCATGCACTGTGTGCTGCAGGATTTTTTTATACTGCACACATGACCATGCAGACCTATTCTTTCATATGTAGGCCTACCAGCTTTCTTCCACCAGATTTGAAGGCACTAGAATTTTGGCGTATAAATACGGGACCGACACTGGCTCTCAAGCCGTACATATACGGGACCGACCCTGAAAGGGTTAAGGTCATTTATTTACTTGTAAACATTTTATGCCCTAATAATGATTGAGGATTACCACATATTCCTGGATGAATGAATAAATAAAACTAACCAATTTTGTTAATTGATCTGTAGGTTATTAATGTTAGCATTAGTTTTTTTTAACACACCAGCCATCTCCCACCTAGGTAGGATGACCCAAAAGAAGAAACTCATCATCATTGGCTCCATCGCTGTCTTGCCAGAGGCGTGCCAATACTACAGTTCAAAACTGCATATATCCCCACCCCTCCAGAGTGCAGGCACTGTACTTCCCACCTCCAGAATTCAGGTCTGGCTAACAGGTTTCCCTGGATCCCTTCATAAATGTTACCTTACACTCCAACAGCACATCAAGTCATAAAAACTACTTGCCTCCACACCTGTCTAACACACTCATACACACCACCTGGATATCTAAGCCCCTTGCACACAAAACTACCTTTACCCCCTTCCTCCAACCTTTTGTAGGATGACCCCTACCCAGCATTCCTTCCACTTCAGATTCATACATCCTCCAAGTCGTCATATTTTGTTCCATCCTCTCTTAAATGTCTGAACCACCTCAACAACCCCTCTTCAGTCCTCTGGAAAATACTTTGTGACCCCACACCTCTTAATTTCCAGTCTACAAATTTTCTGCATAATCATACCACACATTGCCCTCACACACACCTACATTACCTCCAGTCTCCTCCTTGCTGCAACATTCATAACCCGTGCCTCACACCCATACAAGAGCATTGGCATAACTATACTCTCATACATTCCCCTCTTTGCTTTCATGGATAAAGTTCTTTGTCTACAGACTCCTCAGTGCACCACTCGCCTTTTATTCCTCGTCAATTCTATGATTCACCTCATCCTTCATAGACCCATCTGCTGACACCTCCACTCCCAAATATCTGAACACATTCACCTCCTTCATACTCTCTCCCTCCAATCTGATATCCAATCTTCCGTTACCTAATTTTTTTGTTATCCTCATCACCTTACTCTTTCCTATATTCACTTAATTTCCTTCTTTTACATACCCTACCAAACTCATCAACTAACCTTTGCAACTTCTCTTCAGAATCTCCCAAAAGCACAGTGTCATCAGCAAAGAGCAACTGTGACAACTCCCACTTTGTGTTAGATTCTTTATCTTTTAACCCCACACTACTTGCCAACACCCGAGCATTCACTTCTCTTACAACTCCATCTATAAATATATTGAACAACAATGGTGACATCACACATCCCTGTCTAAGGCCTACTTTTACTGGGAAATAATCTCCCTCTCGCCTACATACTCTAACCTGAGCCTCATTATCCTCATAAAAACTTTTCACCGCTTTCAATAACCTACCTCCTATTCCATTCATTTGCAACATCTGCCACATTGCTCCCTATCCACCCTATATATGCCTTTTCCAAATCCATAAAGGAAACAAAACCTCTTTACCCTTATCTAAATACTGTTCACCTATGTTTCACTGCAAACACTTGGTCTACACACCCCCTACCCTTCCTAAAGTCTCCTTGTTCATCTGCTATCCCGCTCTCTGTCTTACTCTTAATTCTTTCAATAATAACTCTACCATACACTTTACCAGATATACTCGACAGACTTCTTCTTTCAACAAACCGGCCATATCCCACTGAGGCAGGGTGACCCAAAAAGAAAAACAAAAGTTTCTCTTTTTAACTTTAGTAATGTATACAGGAGAAGGGGTTACTAGCCCCTTGCTCCCGGCATTTTAGTCTCCTCTTACAACACTCATGGCTTACAGAGGAAGAATTCTGTTCCACTTTCCCATAGAGATAAGAGGAAATAAACAAGAACTAGTAAGAAAATAGAAGAAAACCCAGAGGGGTGTGAATATATATGCTTGTACATGCATGTGTAGTGTGACCTAAATGTAAGTAGAAGTAGCAAGATGTACCTGAAATCTTGCATGTTTATGAGACAGAAAAAAGACACCAGCAATCCTACCATCATGTAAAACAATTACAGGCTTTCTTTACACTCACTTGGCAGGAGGCTGTCTACCAACCTCTACATAGGGCTCAACAGACTTCTTCCCCATATAATTTTTACACTCTTGTCCCCTTTGCCTTTATACAAATGAACTATGCATGCTCTCTGCCAATCCCTAGGTACCTTACCCTCTTACATACATTTATTAAATAAAAACACTAACCACTCCAAAACTATATCCCCACCTGCTTTTAACATTTCTATCTTTATCCCATCAATCCCAGCTACTTTACCCCTTTCATTCTACTCGCTGCCCCACACACTTCCCTCACACTCACAACTGGTTCTTCCTCACTCATATAAGATGTTATTCCTCCTTGCCCTATACACAAAATCACAGCTCCCCTATCTTCATCAACATTTAACAGTTCCTCAAAATATTCCCTCCATCTTCCCGATACCTCTAATTCTCCATTTAATAGCTCTCCTCTCCTATTTTTAACTAACAAATCCATTCTTTCCCTAGGCTTTCTCAACTTATTAATCTCACTCCAAAACTTTCTTATTTTCAACAAAATTTGTTGATAACATCTCACCCACCCTCTCATTTGCTCTCTTTTACATTGCTTCACTACTCTCTTAACCTCTCTTTCTCTCCATATACTCCTCCCTCCTTGCATCACTTCTACTTTGTAAAAACCTCTCATATGCTAACTTTTTCTCTTACTACTCTCTTTACATCATCATTCCACCAATCGCTTCTTCTCTTCCACACCCGCTTCCTATAACCACAAACTTCTGCTGAGCACTCTATCACTATATTCTTAAATTTACCCCATACATCTTCTACCCCATTGCCTATACTCACTAGCCCATCTGTCCTCCAACAGTTGTTTATATCTTACCCTAACTGCCTCCTCCTTCAGTTTATAAATTTTCACTTCTCTT